>JAWQRJ010000198.1:0-24882 GCA_033557515.1 Diorygopyx duplodentatus
GATAATAAAAATCATCTATTTTTAAATTTTATGATTTTCACAAATCAATAGTAAATTATTGTTCTCTGCAGTACTATTAATGACTAAAATTTTCGCAAACCGTCATTCAAAATCTTCAAAAACTGGGTATTGAGTTTTTGAACATTTTAAAATAAAAAAAAATTAGTATGCACTAAAATAAATGAGTAATAAATTTCGTTTTCTTCACACATGTTTGAAGCAAAACATTTTTTTTACAAAACTTTATTAATTACAAATTCTTAGTGCTGGATTTCAAAGTTTAGTTCCAAAGTTTCAAATTATTTTTATATCCTTAAAATTGGCCCAATACTAGTTAGTAGAGCTCTTTTGTACTTAATTTTTTTTTATTTCATTTTTTTTAAATCGACCTCAAAATTCGTGATATACAGCCAAAGCCTTTCAAAAAGAAAAAGAACTTGTCTATGATGTAACCGAAAACTTATGGGTGAAAATAAAATTTATTTTGTATCTATTTAATTTTTCTAGCCCAGTTTAGTTAATAAAAATCATTCACGCATTGATTTTTTAATTTTATGATTTTAAAACATTGTTGTTACATTGTTGTTGATCCCCATCTTTTGTTAAAAGATTATTATTTTATTATCTGCCGTATTATTGACAGTCATTCAAAACCTTGAAAAACAAGAAAGTTATAATGTTGTATTTAAAGTTTTACTTATTATTTCCTTAAAGTTATTTCGAATGTTGGATTTGATTTTTCGTCGAAGTCTAAGATCTGAAAGTAATTCAAAATATGCCATTTATTATCCACAACTTTTGTATTTATATTTTGGAAGCAATAATTGTAATTACAAAATTACATCAAATTTAAATATTCGTGTTTTTCATTACAAATTGTTCTTACAAAAAGTAAAGTGAAAGAACAAGAGGCTGAAAATGAAAAATAGACTATAAATAATAGATTTGAAATTATTTACATCTTTAAAAATCCATCTAAAATTTCTTCTGTATGGCCAAAGCGCTTTCAAAAAGAAAAATCTATGTCTTTTAAAGATTATCCTAATGAAAAACTTACAGGTTGAAATAAAACTTATGTTGTAATTATTTAATTATTTTTGACCTCAACATAAATATAAAAATATTAATTATTATTGATAATAAAAATAATCAATTTTAAAATTCAAAATCTTCAAAAACTGGATATTGAATTTTCGAAAATTTTAAAATTAAAAAAAATATTATGCACTAAAATAAATGAGTAATAAATTTCGTTTTCTTCACACACGTTTGAAGCAAAACATTTTTTTTACAAAACTTTATTAATTACAAATTCTTAGTGCTGGATTTCAAAGTTTAGTTCCTAATCATTTTTATATTATTAAATTGGTCCAATAATACTTAGTAGAGCTTTTGTATTTAAATTGAAATTGTGATGGAAAATGGATGTAATGTTCCTGTTTCGCAAAATCAGCAATAAATTCGTGATATACAGCCAAAAATTTTCAAAAAGAAAAAGAACTTATGGGTGAAAACGTATGGGTGAAAATAAAATTTATTTTGTATTTAACTTTTCTATGCCAACTTAGTTAATAAAAATCATTAGGCACTGATTGTTAAATTTTATGATTATTTAAAATTATTGGTACAATGTTTTTGATCGGCATTTTTTATTAAAACATTATTATTTTATAGTTTGCCGTATTATTGACAGTCAGTCAAAATCTTGAAAAACTCGATATTGGCTTCAAATCGCACAAATGTTTATAATTAGCTCAAATAAGTACATTTCAGACATTTTGTCGACGAGAAAATTTCATCGCTAGGATTTCGTTAGGATTAAAAATATTTTAATGCATTTATCGACTTTGTTCGAAAATATAATAAGGTTATAAAAGTATTTTCTTACTACTCTTGCATTTCTACAATGTTTATTAATTATAGTAGTTATTGCTGATTTTACAAAACACGAATGCTTGAATTTATCGCCATTTTGCAATTTCATACCTTTCACAAAAAAACAAATAGCACGCTTAATAATAATCGCTATAATTAATTAAATAGTAGATTTCAACTCACTTTCACTTTTTGAATCGGATTAAAATTACAAAACGTAATTAAGTACGGTACAGCAAGTTTAAGTTTTATAAAAAAAATACAAGGATACGACGAAAGCAGTAGAAATTGAAACAAAAGAAGAAAACATATTGAAGACGGTTAAACAATGTTAAAAAATGGCCATATTTTTTTAATGGTAATTTTTTTTTAAAGTTCTAAATTATTATTAATTATATTACTGTGGAAAAAAATTAAAGTGTAAAGGTTGGTGATTAATACTATCTTTAAAGAAATCGAAATTTCGCCCTTTTTATGAACCACTAATGAAAACGAAAGATATGCAAAAATTACACTCAATCAGCTCTACCAACCCAATTATCGCAAATTGTTTAACAAATAGCTTTTTTGAAAGGTTCTGAAGATATTTATAATCTCCAAAACATCCGTTTCTGAAAGATTTGGAAATAGCAATGGGATGTATAGAGAAGCAGTCAAACTACTTATAGAGAAGTGTTTTACGAAATTGGGATTCCGGTTGCATCATATTTTGAAGACAAGAATCATGCAACTAAAATCTCAGTTTGTTGTCGAGGAAATGATATAAAAGGTTTTCCCAGATCCCCAATATATCTCCACGTTAGCTCTAAAGATACCTAGACTTATCGATAGATCTAGTAGATAGATAGATTTACATTGATATTAAAATGCATTTTAATTATCATTTCAAAACCTACTTGAATATCACTGGTCCTTCATAATTGTTGGTATGCCATTGCAGCTCCAGGTTTCTCTTCACGCTCGTAGAAGTATGAGTCGCGCTATTGTCCGACGAACCAGCACAGTTCATGGTCCTGGCTTGGTCTGGAACGGGAGCAAAGGTTCCTACGAGTTGTCCCTGAGGATTCCTCGCCTGCAGCATGAATCCTTCAAACTCCGTTTGGCTGATGGTGACCAAAACACCCAGCGTGTTCGGTTTCGCTTGTATCCTGTACGGAGGGTCTGAACTTTGGGGAGGTATGCCGCCCCCATGATTTGGAGTCATGGACTCGCATACTTTTTCCGGAGCACCTTGCGGAAGGGCTTGGGTGTTGATGACGATGTAAAACAGGAAGAAGATGGAGATGTTCATTTTTTCTGGAAATAAAAAATGTGTCGATATTTTAAGACGTGTGATAAAATGTGTGCATTGCGTTTTGCCAATTTTATGAATATTTTTTCAATAATAAATATTTGTGAAATATATTATATACCATAATATTATATTATGTACCATGATATGGTACATATTTGATCATTTGAAACACTTGTAAATGATTGTACTTATTATCATAATGTGGTTAAATTAATTCCAAATCATCTTCAAAATTCTTCCACCATTTCCATACAATCTCTATTATACAAGGCTAACTTCTCCACAAACGAAGAATTCATTTAAATGACCACAACAAGTACAGTTGTTATTTTATTTTTTGTTACGTTTATAAATCGTGTAGGTTTTGACCTTCTTCGTTAAAAAATGGTAGTATAAAGCTAGTAAGGTTATGCGCAATTGTTGTAATGGGTGTAGCCTTAATTAAAATTCTTGGCTTCAGCCGAGATTCTGTGAGTCATGCTGAATAACTACGCGTATTTTCGTGACGCAAGACATCGGGAAGGAACTAATAATTTAGAGGAAAAGTTATCTCTTATTATAAGACGTTTATGTAGGTTCGATCGGTGATTCACCCAGACTTAATTCTTAGGAAATTACCAGTTCAATGCAAACAGGTTTTCAGAATCGCTTTACATTGGAAAAACCAGAACACACAAACAAGATTCGTATCGTGCTGTGTGGCCAAAATCCAGTGTATGGATTTCCCTAAAATAAAATTTAGAACAACTAAAAATTAAAAACAAATCTTCTGACCTTACATTATTATGTGTCAAAATTTTAGTGCTTATTTTCAAGAAACACTTCGACCTTTATTGGTCGATATACTAAACACTACTACTCCACATCCTGCGCTCACAGGTGCTAATAAAAACGGTGTTTTGTATGTATTTAAATGCCTAGCAACCCTCTGTAATATTTAAAGGTCATTCACGTACACAAAAGAGGTTAAATATTCAGGAAAATCAAGAATTTAGGCTACCAGAACAAATTAAAGGGCTGGCAGAAAGGTTGATTAGAATTAATGATTAGCTCCAAGCATGCAAGAATTGTCGTGAAATCTTCAAAAAAAGAAATCCTTATTATTAACGGAGGAATACGTAGTCCAACTTTTCTGTAATTATCAACTTTTGTAACCATTTAATTTGTTTGTATTTTACTTTATTCTGTGTTGTTTATGATACTAGTATGGTTAAAGCTAAATTTCTTTGATTTATTTTACGTATCGCCTTTCAAGTCAAGGTGTTCTAAACTCGCCTTTAAGTAAATAACATTATGTAACGATGTAATTTCTATGTTTTGCTGATGTCAGGTTGTTTGTGGGCACAAAAAGGTAATGGGTATCAACTCGGATGAGTAATACACCGCAGTAAATGTATTATATAAATGTTTCTTATGATTAAAACCAATTTCTAAAGCTTATTGACCCGCTCAATTTACTCAATTAATAGATATAAACCTAAGAAATCAAGAGCTTTTTCAAAAGCAGATGTCTGCGGATTTTTTATTTATTTTAAAAATGGGAAATGCATGTCTCACAGCCAATTGAGACTTTCAGCGTCAAAGTCACTATTAATTGTGTTGTATCAGCGTAGACAACACAAGTCTGGGCAACAAATAGTTGTGAAAATTGCATTGTAGACATTTACAAAAGGTAATGTAATATACTACCATTTTTATTATCAAAATTCATAGCAGCATTCGGTGTTGTGACTTTGGTGGCATATTTTTGGTTTTATTATAAATGGCATTTAGCCACGAAATTATGTTTGAAATTGTGTATATATTTTTTGGTACATTTTGCACAAGAAATATTCAAAAAAGTGCATAGTTGGCTAAAAATAATTTAAACAAAAAAACATTCAAGTATGCATTTTTCTGGTGTTAAATTAATTTATAAAAGTCAATTCTATGCTAAGCATGAACGCCCGTTCCTTTTGGAAAAGTCCTTTTATAAATTTTAAATAAATACTTTATAAAGTATAAAGCAAAAATATCTTTTAAACCAAATTATCGACAAATGACATGACATGATTGTAAATCATGTTGCACGAAGTAATTTTAAATGGAATAATTTTGTACACAAACAAAAAATGCGTAGTCGTTAATTAAAACTATCCAAGGCCTTTTCAAGGTGCACGAATGCTAAATACATTTTGCTGTCTTATTTAATCCTCTTCTCTGCTATTTATTTAGTACTAAGTACATAATCTTCGATACTATATCCTTTACAAAATCTGATCAGCGATTCTTCTTTGGCAGTCTGTCCTCTGGTATTCTTTCTTATATTTTCGCTGCTGTGCATAATAGGACTATTAATCAGGTAGCATAGTACCTATTTCCCAGTCCTTTGCTACTTTGCACTTTCCATGCTTTCCTATATACTTCTATTAACATTAGTCTTCCTCTTGTACCGAGAAATTTTATTTTTGCTGTCATTTCATGTCCGGCGGCCTTCCCATCTTCATCTTTTGGGTCGCTCTATTCACTTCTTCCATGTCCACTTCACTACCTTCTCGCTCCTCCATAGAATATAAAGGTATCTTTATCAAAATAGTGCTTCGGTGTACAAAAATAAAGATTGTACGAGAATTTGCAATTACAAGGAGTAACTTTATACCTTAGTTTTTCAACTGTAACGTATGGGGAATTTTTTATTTATTTTAAATACCTCTAAAGAAACTCTAGAAAATTGAGACTTTGAGCGTCAAGTCCAATATTAAATGTGTTGTATCAACGTTGACATCTCAATGGCAAACATAATTGTGAAAATTGCATGGTAAATATTTCCAAAGGTAATTTAATTCTTGTAGTATACTGTAATTTTTATGTCAAAATACATAACAGCGTTCGGTGTTGTGAATTTGGTGGCATTCTTTTATACAAGTAGATGGCAACGTAAATACGTAAAAAAATACTTTACATATTTTTCAAACGGTTATGGAAGATGCAATATTGCTATTCGAACTATTGCCAATAAAGGCTTAAAGTTAGTGTTTAGTTGGCTAAAAACAATCTAAACAAAAAAAAACCTTTTGGAAAAGTCCTTTTATAAATATTAAATATGGAAAACATCTTTTAAAGCATGTTATCGACAAATCTTTCTTTACAATCGTTTGCATGAAGTACTTTTAAACAGAATAATTTTGTACAGAAGCGTAAAAAAAGTTCTCTTAAAAATGAGTAAACATCATTTTACAGACTAATAAATAGTAATAAGTAGTATTAAGACTGATAAATAGTAATTCATTTGCTTAACTTTTTAATAAACTAATTTGGAAATTTTATCTCAGATAAAGATATCTGAGATACAAACTCATTAATACACATTAATGAAGTATGGTAAATGTCAAATTTTACTATAACAAAATTACTTTCTGCTAAACTTATTTAAAACTGTATGTTTTTATAATTAATTATTCTGCTATTATGCACTTGTCAGATAATCCTAAAGATAAAAGAAAAAATATGCTTATTTTGTAAAATAAAATTATATTCAGAATAGACAAAAAGACACATCAACGATATCAGATTAAATAAATACAATAGGTCAAGTGATATAGCACATTTGGAATGCAAGGTACAAAATTGAGATTAATAATTTAAAATTAATGAAAAATTTACAATCACCTTGGCATTTAGATACGTATGGAAATAATACAAAATAGTCAAAGAATTGTTTGAATGTCGTCGTACGTTTGTTTGTAGTACTTGAGTTTTTGAAGTCAGTAAAAATGTTCCAGATATGATATTTACTAACAACATTTTATTTAGTTGAAATATTCAATAACGTCTTCGATATGATTTTCAATTGATGGTCTTTTCAATGATCTTCAATTTTAATTAAGTACACTTCATTAAATCATTAAATTCATCGGCTATCTTTCAATGTGACCATCTTTTACGTCTACT
Organism: Diorygopyx duplodentatus; assembly: GCA_033557515.1. Classification (NCBI taxonomy): domain Eukaryota; kingdom Metazoa; phylum Arthropoda; class Insecta; order Coleoptera; family Scarabaeidae; genus Diorygopyx; species Diorygopyx duplodentatus. The sequence continues at coordinate 7,100 of JAWQRJ010000198.1, forward strand.
AAGAAGTACCCGATCTTCCAATTCTTTCTTCTTTCGACAAAGCCATACTTAATGTGGAGGAATCATATTTACTGACATTTTCTATATGTCAGTAAATACTCCATTCACATACAAAAAACTGATTGTAAGGTGGAATGATAGAGTGAACATTTAAGTATCCATCTATAGTAACTTACACTGACTACATTAACAGGAATTAATAGTTTTCCAAGAAAATATCTTGATTCTAAACTTTGTGGAACCAAAAAATGAAATTTACGGATTTTTTTTCATTTTTTGCTTATAACTCGAAAACTATGCAATTTTTGTGTACTATATCTCGTAACAAAAAGGAAGAGCATTAAATTCTCTACAAATTAGTGCAATACACATTGGTGCAACTTTTTTGTAAACCCATTACTAAGCGCGCTACAGCTCACTGAAAATGACACTTTTATCCAACTTTGTGGATAATCAGAAAAAAACATGTTTTAACTCCATTTTTCCTTCATTTAACTATCTTTAATGTAACTTGTTTATATTTATTATAGGTAATTGCAAGATGTCAATAATGATTAACTGTAACGGTAACATAAAAAAGACATTTTGAAAAATTGTGTATTTAGAACTGGGAGAACATTAATAGCAGGTATTTACATGCATGTAAGTAAAAATTATGTACAGTGACATTGTTATTATACATTAGTAACGTCTGGTACGCTTGCGGGTTGATGGGCCTGGTTTGTCAACCTCAGCTTGAAGAGCAGACGAGCATTTTTGTTCTTCAACAGCCTTGATCTTCATTGAGTCTGTTGTGCCATCATCAACCCGGTCGTCAAAGTTGTCGTCGTCGTTGGTTTGGTCGATGGTATCCCAGACATCAGCTTCATCATCTTCTTCTTCCGCGGAACTAATGTCATATACATTTTCGCAGATGACCCCGTTACAGTTTTTGCAAATTGCTGAGCACTTCAGGCCTCATTTTTGACATGAGCACCCCTTTTTACAGCTGCATGAAACAACATGCAGCAAGGATTCAGGTGCTGGGTTTTGTCACATTTCAATTGGCTGAAGGGGACCGTCAGAGCTGCGAACCCATCTCCATTCTTCAGGAGGGACGTTGTTTCCCAACCAAGCTTACACCTGATGGTAACAACGGAGGAAATGGAACTTTGCTTTTTGTGGCAGACTTAGCAAATAACTGGAACCTCAAGATGTTCAATGTGTGTGTGTGTGGTGCCTTTGCATCCACTGTACAGTGCGATCATGAAATTTTCCCCAGCGTTGATTATTTCTTGACGAGTAGCCTCTGATTTCTTGTACACACAAGTTATTTCCTCAAGCTGATCATGTTTTTCAAAACGTTACAAAACTTTGCCTTTCTTGTCCAAAAAGTGCGGATGTTGTATCGCATCCATCCAATCGCATCCAATATTGTTGTTATTATATTTGTATGATATGGTTGAAAACCACTTGGTTTCAATGTTACCTCTTCCTGGTTTTTGGTAAAACATACTTTTGTGGTCGTGTCCCAAGACCGTCATGATAACGAGAAGGTCAATGTCTTCTCCAAGAATTACGACACTTTCAGAAGTTTGGGTCCTAGAAATGGCTGAAGTTACAATCATGAAAGCGTCTTCTTCTGCCTGGTCAGCTTGTATTTTGCAATTACGAAATTCTGTTTTAAGTAACGAAATGATGCGATTCTTGTTTCTATCATTGGCCAGAAATTTGTGCTGAGGGATTCTGTTTATCATGTCTGCTGCAACTACGACTTCAGTAGAAGTGTGCGTTTTAGATCGACGAACTCTTTCAGATCTTCTTGTTCCAATCTGTTCTCCCTCAGATGGATACCCATCGAACACAACCGCGACTGGTGATCCAAAATTTTTCTGAAGGTAAGAAACGTAACTTTTGGCAATAGATTTGAAGGAAACATTTTGAAGCCAAGTTACTTTGTGAAGAAGGTACCCTCCGTCAACAACAAAAAACTTATCCTTTCTGATCAGCTCTAGGTTGTTTAATGGGATGAATGCACTGTAGAACGAGGATTTTGTGCCTTTCCTCATCCCTTCTTCGGAGAGCAGAGACATTGGATAGGGAGCAAGTTCACGTGTTAGTAGACTCATCACGTCTTCATCAATCTGCTTCATTAAAAAGAACCTTTGGACGAGAGTCACATGATTACCATATATAATTATATATGGTACACGTTACTACCATGACCACTATACACGTGCGGTTAAAAATTAATTGGTTTGGGTACGTTCAGATAGTACGTTACGAATCCTATTTACATATTCAAAGTCACCTTTCAACAACATTATTGCATTTCACTGTAATTAATTGAACACCTTTTATCTTGTCCAACTCAAAATATTATTTATCTTATCAGTCAGTCGCAACTAGTTTCGTTGCAATCTCAGTATCACACGTCACGATTAAAAATCTATTTGTATTGTAATAAAACTTAACCACACGATAATGATTCATTCAAACCATGTAACACTCTATTAAAACCGCACAATACGATTCGTTATCGTCGAATAAACAGCTGAGATATTTAATGTGGTTTTCAAACCATTTGAATTCCCGCCAGGATAGCGGTTACAATGCGAAAAGCACTTTCACACCTTCGTCGTACAAGGGCATATGGCACTATTGTTATTCTGCTCACAGGTGGGTTGCTGTACAGGTCCGTTACCTTCAAAAGACGGAAGGCTGCAGAGACAATGTGAAAAAAAGATTGAAGCATTGATAAATTTCAGAGGTTAAGGAAGCAATCATGTTTTATTGTATTGTTAAGTTAAAATTAAAATTATTTGAAATGTTTAAAATAATTATAGCTGCTTTTTATTATAACTATTTTTACTTTTTAATTACAGGTAATATACGTCAAGACTGGTACTAGTTTTTTTAACAGCTACGAAAATTATCCACCGCAAATTTATTGTATAATTATTTAAACGGAACCTTATAATTGCTTAGAGCATTACGTATGTTTTATTATACCGATGTATGATGCATGCAAAAAGCAACCTTAAAATTGCTAATTAGATGTAGCTCAACGGATGAAGACTGATATTTACGTGTATGGCCTTTGAAACAATAGAATTGCGAGAACTGTCACGTTGTCTAGAATTGTCATTGTGGCGAAAACAAACGATAAAATAATTGTGGTCTGTTTCTGTAAAATGAATAAGCGGTGAATAATAAACTTCATAGAGCGATGAGTCGGAGATTTTATTTAATGCGAATACATAAAATCTAAATTCGCTTGTAGACAAATTGTGCGACTGCGCATTCAAAAGAAAATAATAGACTTGTTATATTTTAAAAATAGTACTTACACGTTTCTATTGTTTTGTTCTGTTTTGTTCTTCATCTGCCAATTACTGTTATTATTGTCGTTTGTGCATTACCAAGGAAATAATGGTAGTTCCAAAGATAATTTTTGTTTAAAAATAAGTGGTGTTATTATCAGTAAGTTCAGTTAAATAAACATTAATAAATGAAGCGACAAACCATCTTTCTCAAACATTCTCTTTTTAAACCTAACTTAATTGCTTGTAGATATTCTTACCATTGCCTGAGGAATTAAAAGGAATGGTAAGAGAAGGAAGTGCGAAGATATAATTAAAGGCTGTTTAAGGAAACAACAAAGACTGACACAAAGAGAAAGTTTGTTGCAATCCTTTACGACAATTGGCCAATTGTTTTGTTTGCAGTGTTAAAAAACTGTCAATTTGCATGTTTATCTCTCTTTTGTTTGTAGGTTAGCTAAATTTATTCACGCCCACTGAAGTGGTATTAGTCATAGCACTTATCTGAATATTATGCTTTTTACATTGCTTTTTACTGTTTATTTGCATAAGACACTGCCCCAGTACTGTAAAAGTGTCCAAGATAACTTAATTCACATTTGTTTAAAATATAGACACCAAATTAAAACACATATTTCACGTATTTAGGTTGCTATATTATTGTAAAATACACGCGTTAAAGGACAAATAAGAAATAACGCAGCTGGAAAATCACACGGGTATTCATGTATATGCAAATTCCATAACAACTCCCATACACATTGTTTTATTCTAGGACATCTCTGCTATTCCACGCGATAATGTTCTATAAAAAAAGTGGTGGACACGTTTTTCCGTTATAACCGATTCAAAACGGAAATTACGTTACGACATTAAACTGCTTTACTTATCTAATTATAGCGAAAAATGGATCGCAGATGTATTATGCCATTCTTATTATCATTAGCTGATTGAAAAATGTGTAACTTTTAAATTTCCACGGTTAACTATGCATACAATTAAATATAATTAAATATTTATATAACTGGTTTTTAATGAGCGTAGGGATTCTAAATGACATAACCATTAGTAAACGATGACGTCATTTTCTAGTATTGTGAATGTTAAATTACCCAATAATAATAAACCGCTTTTATGTACGGTTTTTGTTACAAAATATTTACATACAATAATAACTGAATGAGTGTAAATTAAGTGTAAGTTTGTAAGTAAGATGTAAGTTTTTAATGATTTTAAAACTTAAAACTTCATACATCGAAACTAAAAATAAAATTAGTAAAAATTCAAAATTTAGTACATAAAACTAAACTATATAAATTTTAGCAATAACAAAAACGTAAGATTAAATAATATTAATATTAAAATTAATTTATATTATCACTGTCGTCGATCGAAAACCATCGTCGATCTGCTAATGCAAAAATTTGTTAAATGTGCTCTGTAAAAGCCCTGATATAATATAGTTTTATATATTTTAGATATTTATATTTAATATATTGTTTTTACAGAATATTGTTTTTTTAATATTAGTGTTACTTTTTTTTAATATTATTTTTTTCTAAACGTTGTAACGTTTTTATTTAGTTTAAAATTAAAATTATAATATTTGTAATCAGTTGCCTTTCTTTGAGACTGCCACAAAGGGCAGGTTTTTTCCATAAGGAATCTTCGACTGTTGATTTTAATAGAAATTCCAATTTTTGTTGGAATTTTCCTTTTATTACATTTCTGTCAGCAACATATTTTCACTTCAAATTTCACTCCTACATATATAGTTACTAAATTTATTTTATGTTCATGCTGTGATGTGCTGTTTATACATTTTTCAATAAAAGTATTTCTTACTACGCTGGTGTTCCATTGTTGCATATTCTCTTTTGGAAACATGTTACGTGAAGGTTTTATTATTCAGCTTTATTATTATTAATAGTTTTCTGTTCGATGACCTAACTTAACATGAAGTAAACATTCCACACATGCAATTAGCATTATTGCTACGCTAGTTCAATGCGTGACGTCAAGTGTCGAATTTCGTCTGCCCTCATGCTGATTTACTAATGCTGCAATAATTTTATTAACTTGGTTTCCTCTACCACGTACAAATATATTTGAAAATGAAAAAAAAAATGAAAATGTATTTGTTAGAATATTATACTTTTTCTACCTTGTTTTTCGAAGTTATGCAATTTTTCTTCAAGTTTTCTTGTAAAATTCATGACGTTAAAAATTAGCTTTCTTTAAACTTCCCCTACTCAACTGCAGTTACCAGAGCCAAAAAGCTTCCTGGAGATATTTTGGGAAGTAATACGTTTGCTCCACAACATATATTTATTATGTATTTCAAATATACAACATATTATTTATAAATTATTATATTCATGTAATATAATAATAGAATTTATTAGATAATACATACATACGTACATACATATTATGTATGTTTACATAAACATTGCAAGATTTTTTTTATTTGTGGAACATAGCAAATCTATCCTAAATATGTAGATTGAATTATTTATTAATCAATAGTAAAAAAGGTCTGTTTTATTCTTGTTTTAAGATTGAAACCTTTATGTTTTGTCTTAATTAAAAATAAAATCGACCTAAAATTCGATAAAAACTTCCATGAAAATGCGGAAATATTATTGAAATAATAATATCCCAGAGAAGTAAAAAGTACTGTAACTTTTATTTGAAACATTTTTTCCTGAAACGAATTATCCTTCTTATAAGGTCCACACTACCGTCTATATTCAACAAATATCATTTTTTGAAAAGAATGTCTACTAAACTACTAAACGATAAGATTTTGGTCAAATCTATGTTTAACTAGATGAACCACAAATGTAATAATGCACCAGGTGTTCCATTTAAAAAACTGAAGTTGCATAGCGTCTAGAAGAAATGGGACTTGTATATACGAAAATACTTCTAGAAGAAAAATTTGACAGCTAGTTACTGAATCTGTTTTCACAAAGTTACTAAAACTTTAATTTCTTTTTATTTGAAAGAAATGTAGGTTTCTCCGCAATTATCATTTCTTTCTCAATTATTGTTCCACCCTGGGATACTTTTTTGGTTATTTTAACATTTTATAATATGTTTTTAATCGTAACAATAATTATACCAGTAGTTCAGGTGTGAAATTAGTTTTACAGTCGTACGAGAGTTCTTCTAAGGAAATACAATTTTAGCAAATTGTTTAAACACAATATTATTCTAGGAAATTTATCTTCTTTGAAATTGATTTATTAATCCTAGATTATACTTATGTATTGTTATTTTTACAATGTGTTTGTTTAATTACAATAATATTTACTAGGTTTATTGCTATTACTTTTACCTTATCATCTATCATGGACAATGTGTTAAGTATTTTAGGTATTGATATCTTCAGTGCATATAATAAAATACAGTGTATTATCCTTAGGTAACCAGATAAATTTGTGACGTAAAAATTCAGAAACGTTATAACGAAATTAATGTTGTATATTACAGAAATAATCTAGTATTTTCTAAGGTTGATGAATGAATTACATTTTCAAAAATCTAATTTCGTTTTCCTGTATAAATTAAAGGGAATGTTTTAAAGTACAGATACTCATATATTAATTACTACCACTTGGGATATAAAATGTATAGAATGTGGGTTTCAAGTTTGAAATATTATGACATTTGTTCGTTTCAGTTGTCAAAACCATTACAGTTGTTTTCGTGGATTAAATATTACAAATCAAATACATTGTATCGAATGTATATGTTAACTGCTGAGAAATCTAAAAATATAATTTTAGGTTCAAAACTAATTATGGTTAGTAAAATATAATTTATCAACATATAATTGCAACATCCCAAAGATATTTTAAAACGAGTATGTTTTATTTTTATAGAAAATAAAACATACATATATCATAATATACATACAATAATACATACACATACATACATAAATATATCGGTTTAAGTTTTAACGTTTTATCTATTAATCATTTCTAAAAAACAAATTGAACCTGTGATATTCAACAACAATTCTTATATTTTACGTAGCATAATTTTTTTAGATTTCATGTAGATTTAAAGACTGTAAAGTACAGTAGACAAATATCGAATACTATTAAAAAAAAATTTTTTTAGGAGGCAATTAGAATTTTTTAGACATTTTAGACATTTAGTAGTTTTCACCATTATTATAGAAAATATATAGATAGTTTATATATAGATAGATGAAAGCTTTTGTGTTTTTAGAATTCAGTACATTCCACTTTACAAAATCAATATAAACATTGTAAACACAATAATCAAAATCAATAATTTCTTCAATTGGCTTAAGTCTTCTCCTTCATCATTAGTCATCAGGAATATACATACAATACATTTCGTGATGTACAAGGTGTTCCAAAAACATAAAACGTATCAAAGTTGTAATTTTTTAAATGGAATGCCCTGTATATTATTTCATTTTTAGTTTCTACGATCAAAATAATACTGAAAATAATAATAGTAACAAAATAATAATAAAGAATTTCGATAAGGTTTACTTCACCTAAACCTAACGGTTTTTTAAATATTTGGAATTTTGAGGAAATGTGGTAATAATGTTAATTTGTCCCCTCTCCATATCTCTCGGTTAATGAATATCCATATCTTTCTTATTCTATTTCATTCTTTATTTTCTTTATGGCCTCTTCATATTCTTCGGTCTTCGCTTTTTTCCTTTACTTATGCAGCTCTTTATATTCCCTTTTTGTCCTTCTATATTCGTCTACTTTAGTGCTAAAGATTCTATAATCTCTTAAGACTTTCCTTACTTCTCTCTTCCGTCTCCAACATTCTTCGCCCCACCACCCCTTGCTTCCCATTGTCACCCTGTTTACTCTCGTTTTCCGTTTCCTTCTGGGAAAAATTAACAGATGAAGTGGTGCCAGCAGTACCACCACTTCATCTCTTAATTGTTCCCAACTGTTTTCGTCCATATATTCATTGTATATTTTCTGGCTGCCTTCATTTGTTATTCTCTTGTAACTTCTCCTTAACCACCCTTATATATCACTTAATTTTTTACAAAAAAAATCATCGAATCCTGAAGGTTATGTTTAACTGAAGGCAAATTTATCACTATTAATTGAGATTTTTTTATAGAAACAAATTACTATTAGAAATAGAAAAAAAATTGATTTAAATAATTCTATTTATTTTGGCAAATAAACAATTTAAATTTCATCCATTATTAGTTCCAATAAAACATCAGTAATAATATCTAAGTGGCCACCGCAGCAAATGAAATTGCTACAACATTAATGATTTATTTATTTAAAAGGTAATAAAGATAATGCTCAGTTTCTTTTTTATTACGTGCATATTTTAACTTTAAAAGTAGGTTAATCTTAATAGTAATGGTTTATTATAGCTATTAATTTATAATAAATTATTTATGTTGTCTCTACATAAAAGACACAAATTTCTTTCATAACTATCTTTAGTTATTCAATCTTACCTAACTATTCTTAGTGTGTGAAATTTAAAAAAATACTAAGGTATTCAAGAGAAAAAATACTTATACAATCGCATTTAAATCCCTGAATTACATAAATACGGTTTACAACAGCTGCCTGGAATGTACAAAACTCGGAGAGAAAGTTTGTAAGGCGGCTCTCGATAAAATTCACGGCGTTCTTCGTAACTAACTTACCGTAATCCTTCAGTTAGGTCCACAAAGAAAAAGCAGAAAGAAAATCTCGTGTTAACAAAAATAAAAACAAACAATCCCGATCGCGCAAAACCTTAAACACTTTAAAACTTTTATAGCGGCATTGTTTGTGTCGTGCACACCAACGTTTTAGCGCGAGTTCATACCACGCCGCGACTCCAGCAGCGAGTGAACGAATCCTGCTAGCCTCTGCTACGTTCTATTATGAAGGTCGGCAGGTTAAGTCAACCATTCACTTGCAGGTTTCATTCTGAACGTTCGTTCGCGACTACGTTCACATAAAATGGGAGTCGCCATGTTTCTTGAGATCTGCTTATCTGGGACTATCTGTCATTTCCTGCGACTCACTCGGAAAATCCCTGTTACTAATATGTACTTAAGTACCTGCACAGTAGTGTCAAAGTTACGTTGGTTATTCTAGAGTATATCACTATTGTTGATCTTGTCATGGAAGGTTAGAGAAAACGTTTTAATTGTCTGCAGGACTTTGCTTCAAGGATATAAGTCAATGTTAAACTTTGAGGACAAATACAATTAGCTTCAAATGTGGACAGTATATTGCTAAAGCAGTCTATTAGGAAAAGAGAAAGTGTATTTTTAATGTGAGTGCATACCTATTGCAGTAGATGTCTGAAAGCAGATGATAATGCCTTCAAAGGTTCATAAGTTGGTACACACACTATCAATGCTTCAAGGAACGATTTTCATATTTCAATAAATTATCCAAATTCTATCATAAGTGGATTGTTTCTTTATTTCACGAGGTCCAATGGCAATAGGAGCAATAAACATTGACTATGGATGATTTTACTATACAGCAGAAACTAAATAAATGATTTCTGTTTTGGCATGTATGGGTAATGGAAAGTGATGCGGTAGCATTATTATCAAGACTATTAAATACATGAAAACTGATGATAACACAACTCTCCTTCTTCATCATCTTCATTATGCTTTAGTTGTGGCGATAATAATTCCACTAAAATTCGTAATAAATATATAATAAAGACAACAAAGTTCTTCATAAAACATTTATGATGTATTGATTGGACCTGTTTAATCCCACATTGATTGCGATGCATGTCAACTAAAATCTACTGCGCATAATATCAATTTTGTATTAATAAAGAGGTATTGTATAAAATAGTATTTTTAAAATTCCTGTCGACCACTAACGTTGTTGTAAAACCAGTATTACGTAGTCATAATTAGTTAAATCTAAGTGTAAACCCATAAATTTTACACACTATAATCGCAATCGTAGGTAGCATATAATACAAATAAAGAAAAAGGTATAAAAAAATTTACGACGTCTTTCATTACACTTGGTTGATGTTTTGATATTAATCTAATTGACTGCTGAGTCATTTGACATACATTTACGTGGTAGAAACTATAAGATAAGTTGCTAAATGTTTTTGTAATCTATATTTTTATTAGTTATGATGTAATATGAACAATTAATCACAAAAAAACTTTTCGTAGGTTCCACAAAAAACAAGAGTTTCAGCGTAAGTAGAATAAAACCATTACATACATACATTTTAATGTAATTTAAATTACAATAATATGCCATTCGTAATACGACTGTAGTAACATCAGTAAGAAGTGAAGCAGCTTCTGCAGAGCTTTTTGGGCCAGAATGAAAGAATTGCTCAATTTCTCTTAGTAACAAATAAATAATCCATATCGATGTATGTAGTTCATATCCTCAGTATGTTACATATCTGACAGTGATACAGCTCCACAATTATCATAGATTGACGATGATTGGACAATCTGCAAGCAGATTGACCAATTGAGCTTATGCATCTGCATCTTGAGTAAATATCTTCAGAGTGAAACGCTTTTATTTTAAGAAGATAAATTTTGCAACATCTAGAATAACGTTGTAACTCTACGCCACCTGAATCTTTAAAAATTTAAACATAAAACACTCTTCGATTGTTTGCATTACCACCGCATAGAACTGTGGGAACCCATATCACTAATACCCTAAACAGATTCAAGAACATATTGGTCAAATTACGTGCACGGATAGGTCTATGAGAAAATAAAGATCATGCCTTATCTGTTTGACAGATCGGGGGTAGTAGATAAGTGGTGTCAATCCGATCAGGGGTTTGATGGGTGCTCCCTAGAGCCCTCCCTTGTTTTGTACATTCATGGTTAAACATAGTTGACTTCATTGTTTGCGCTTCACTTATTGTGATCTGGTGGACACCAGATCTTTGAAAACAAATATTCCAAACAAACGAAGAAATAATTTTATATGTACATTTTGATTTATTCGTATACAAAAAAAAACGATTATTGTTATAAAGCTAATATGATTTTTATTGAATCATTAGGGTCGTGTGGCGCACAGATAAAGGACTAACAATCCTGACGGCACACGACCAAACTCAGTGGGGTGCTTTTTATTCATTAGGGTGTTAAAAAATCACCCCTATCCGAAAAAGAACAGTCATTTACTATTTATTTCTTTTATATCAAAACTTTATATCAAATTTTAAAGTTTTGCTAACACGTTATTACGGATCGGTATACGGTGAAAATCAATAGGTTTCAGGGTTGGTTTTATTGCTATTATTTGGTGGTGCACGTGAGAATAGGGGTAGATTTTCAGGGGCGGGACCAGGAGAAACTCCTCCTAGCAAACTGTTATTGGTCGAGAATATTAGAGTGGCTGTATGGCACAGATAACAAATGTTTGTGCACAGACTGTTTCCTCTGCACCAGATAGGGATTCTGTGTTAACTCACTCCTGTGTCCGGTCAACTCTAGATAGGTATAGTGAAGTGATATTAGAGGGTGCGGTGAAATTAAATTTTGAAACTAACTGAATTCTATATGAAGCTAATGGTAAGTAAATGAAACTGTATTTTGCATTTAGTTTTTTGAAGAATTTCTCGAAAGCAATGTGTGTTTATATAATAGAGATAATCAGAATGTTAGCAAAATGGAATACTGCAAAATCTGAAATATTTTCTGTTTATCAAAAACTAATAACTTCAAAAATCTTTCTTAATTTCACAATTTTTTATTTATTTCATAAGTTTTTGTGATACATTGCACCTGAAGTGATATATATTCACAATTATCAGTTTCTTGTGATATTTTGTCACGAATTGCACCCAACCTGTGTACTACAAACCATTTTTGCAAATTTTTAACTATAAATTGTTTTACTTCAATGAAACTTAACAATTTATTTGGGACAACGTTTAAGAATAACTCAGCCACTCATTATTTTACAGCTCATCATACAATTTGACCTTTTATGCATCCTGATTCTAAGAAAAGTCAAAATAGGCAAATGAAATGTTGAACCAAACAAACGCGTTCATTTAAATTTACAGATTATTTTCACTTTTTCAAACAATTATATTGAAATTATTATAACATATAAACAATACATATTGTAGACCGATTTTTTTTTAATTTTTAGACATTCAAATCAGTTATTTTTATAAATATTTTTAAATGTATAGTTTCAAGTACGACAAAATAAGTGTAAAACTTTAATTTAAAAAATAATCAAGCAGCACTTTTGCAATTGCAATTAGTTCAAGTTGAATTTTTATTTTGTTTAGTTTCTAGTAATTTCATTTATGGTGAAATAATAGGTACCTAAAAATATAGAAATTGGTTTTTTATAGTTTTTATCCTGTTGGTGTGAAAAATACTCTATAACACATTGTTGATTTTTTAGGAGTCGAAGTAAAATTTAGAAAGAATTGAAACTGAATTTACAGAAAAAACATTTTCTTAATATTCAATATAACGGATTTTTAATACCGTGTATACAGCATGGGAAACAAAAATTATTTCCTTTAGACCAGTACAAAGAAATTAAATTATTTTTAAATCTGGCAAATGGGGAGTGTACACATGTAGACTAGAAAAAATGTAAAATTTTATTGAAACATCTCATTCAGTTTTCAAAATATGGCTATGTAAATATTCGAAAAATCGGTCTTCTCCTATGGTCATAGCAGGAAAGCTGCTATGGCCATTTAATTAATCCAGAGATGTTTATTTCCAATTAATTAGAAATAAACATCTCTAGAATTATAATTAAGCTAGAGATGTGGGAGTCGAGTTGTGCGATTTTATTATTTTGTATGTGCTTTACTATGATATGTGACACAGTATGTTTAGAAAGAACTTTTCTTTTATTTTAAATTAAAATTTTAACATTAATTTTTTCAAAAAGCACATCGACAAAACAGTTATTCAAATCGAAAAATAGTTAACTATACTACTGTTAAATGATACTACCGTACGCATACAACTGTTAAATGATTTCATAGTTACTACTTTCGAAAAGGCCGGGGGTTTATTACAAATACTAAAATAAATAATAATAAATAGGTATTAATAAACATTACGGATTCATTACATTTAATTTTACATTTAACATGACATAAATTCTTCCAGTTTGAGTTATAGGATCTACTTTGCATAAGACATCTATTAGAAGTATCAAAAGTTCATCAGACTTTCTTAGACAGAAGAATGATGGTAAAGGTCCAGCAGGATGAAGGATTTGGTATCAGCAAGATGGAGCACCTCCGAATTATGCCCTTGCAGTTAGGACTTACTTGCATAACGTGTTCCCAAATCGCTGGATTGGTGGTAAAGGAATTAGAGAGTGGCCAGCTAGATCCCCAGATATCGACACATATCAACACCCTTGGTCTATGTTTTTTCAACCAATTATTTATCTTCAACAATTTTTTTCTCGCAAATTTTATAATGAAACCCATCTCAATGGCGCAAATTTTTTATCACCTATACCAAAAAGTACCTACTTTTAAAATAAAGTTGACCTGCCTGCGCGTTTTGTCAAATTTTCTTTTATAACCATTTTACTGATTTTATTCACGTTAGCTGGAACACACGGTATATAACACAATGTAATACGAAAATTGTGACGTGTTTCAATGTTTGGACGTCTGTCGGTGATAAGTGCTGCACAATTTTTGTTTAATAGAAAATTCTGTTAAATTACGTGTAAATTCCATGAAGTTTATTTGAAAAATGTTTTGTAAACTGAATCCTAATCTGCATTGCTGTGTCTGAATATTTAATAACGTAGAACCAACCGAGACATAACATTGTCCACGGAACCAAGTTATGAAGCATCAAGCTTATTTTAGCTTTTCGGTGTGAGCCCAAGATAAGTCTTGAGCTCCTCATGTTAGTTCAACTTTAGAAGGATGGTTCCGCGGTGTGCGGAAAGCCATGATCGTCGCAAAACCATTGTTTATCCGAATGTTTCTTCTACGACTCCTCCACTGCTACATAGTATCGAATTCGGGTCCCTGTGCCACCAATAAAAGAAGTCTGTTTAGAAGAGGAAGCAGTTATGATAGGAACGGAAGAAGAAAATGATTGTGATGACTTTGTACCTAAGAGACGAACCCCATTTTCCAATTCAGCTGGAATTAGATGGTTTGATCCCAGATTTAGGTCTTATCAAACCAAATACAGAACTTTTAGGTTTTATCAAATCAAATACAGAACTTTTAGCTCCCTGTCTTTAAAGAACAGAATTTACTAAATCCAAAATAGCAACTTATAGAAGGAGTTCGAATGTGGAAGGTCTTTTTGAAGAAATTGATACATATGTTTTTGATACAGTAGAGCATCTGCAGAACATGTTGTTAGATGACAGTGGCCAGTAAGAGAGCAGCTAATTCTAGGGCATAATAACGTAATTTACAATGGTCTTCTTCAAATGAAGTTTTGTTGCCTCCATAACATATCAAACTAGGTCCTAAATAAAACAATTTGTGAAGGCACTGAATCAACATTCCGAGTTATTTCGCGAAATACGATCGATGTTTCCGATCAATGGTTCGAAATCCTTCAGGTTGGTAGTGGAAAATTTTCTCGGCAATCACAAGAGCGATGAAAACTATGAAGAACTATTTGAAAATTTACTTCAACCCTATGATCGACTTGCGTGTAAGATGTCGATCAAGTTGCATTACTTGCGCTCCCATTTGGATTTCTTTAGACCAAATTTGGAAGACGTCACCGAAGAATTCGGAAGAACGATACGAAGGACGCTGTTGAAATGCTGAAGAATGTTGCTATGATGTGAGATTGCATTAGGGGCTTAGTACGCGGTATCGCAAAAAGTATTAATTTTAAAGTTTGTTGTTTTATTTAAGATTATGGCCCCGATCTTCATTTATTTAAAAATGGCAAATATTTAAATGTAATGTTTAACAAAAAAGGTGGAATTTTTATTAAAAACGCAATATATTTATTAAAGTTAATACACAAAAGGCTAAAAATGATACAATTTACAATTAATTAAGTTTATATTAAAATCATTTGTTTACACTGCATATAAATGTTTTTGAATGATTGAGAGTAAAACTTCTTCGATTATCTCGAAACAAAGCTTTATATTGGGAGAAGCTTCTTTCCACATCACATGAAGTAATTGGAGCATTTTTAAATTATGAAATATCTGATGGGCTCAAAGCGTTTAATACTTCAAAATCTCCATTTTCTTCTTCTTTTTCTTCATTAAGGATCCCACGAAGCTTATTTTTGATACATAATAAAATTTTATTGCCCGGATTTTTGTTTATCATCTCTTCAAATTTTCAGTTCATTTTTTCTCTGAATTTATCTGGACATGATTGAAGCTCCAAGTGAAATGATAGTATTTCTTCTAAAGCACTTGTGAGAGCAACATTCTTTTTTTCCAAGTTTTCAATGATCGTTGCATTTTTTTTTAAATCAGAAGCAGCAGCAGGCAGCGATTCTTAAAATTTTATTGGGAAATTGTATTTCCATTTATATTCTCGCCCTCTTTTTACATATTTTTTTTAAGAAGAGAATTAGAAACATACTGAATTATATTTAGATTAAATGAGAAAGAATTTGTTTATTTTTCTCAAAATCGCAAAATATTTGTTTAAATTCAAAAATATTTATTTAAATAAAGATCCGGGCCCTATTTATGATATACTTTATTTAACAAGAAGAATATATAGAATTTAGTTTTATTTTGTTTGAAGAATTAAAACTTTGTCAGTCAAAAAAAAATCATAAAAACAAAAGAAATAAAATTAGATTCAAAAATGTATCACTTGTTCCCCATTGCTATTTAAAATTTTTGAGTTGTCTACTTTTGCGTCGCCATCTTTTGGGACAACTTACAGTTTTATAACTGTAAGTTGTCCCAAAATATGTCGATTTAAAAATAATCATTGACCTGTCCGATCATTTTTGCCAAATATCCGCAATGCAAATTTAGCGAATTTTATTCCATTGTATACACTCGCACTGTATTGTTTTTTTTTTGTTTAATTTATTTTACCAACGCAAGGTAAAAATTTCTTGTACAGTATTATTTAATAGGACCCAAACTTCTAATTAATACCAACAAAAGGAAATAAACCCAAACCTGATTAATATAGTTGGGTGTAAGATGTATACATTTTTTCTTTCTTTCTTCTTTCATCTATTCTTAGTTTATATTGTCACCGTGAGCAAATTCCCCCCATTTCTTCCTATCCTGCGTCTGCTTCCTAGCATCCTGCATTCTATGTCCCTTTCCAACTATTAACTCCCCCACTCTATGACCCATATAGCTTTCACTTGTCTGTTCTTCTGTTGATATGTCCGAACCATTTCAGATTGTTTCTTCCCACTAGAGACAGTGCAGATTGTACTTCACCTTCCTTTCTGATATCACAGTTCCTAATCCTATCTCTTCTGGCAACTCCTTTGACTCTCCTTAGGTATTTAGTTTCAGTAGCTGTTATTCTGCTTCTTAACTTTTTAGACAACATCTCCGATTCTGATCCCCAAAACAAAACAGGTCTGAAGATAGATTGAAATACTTATATTTTTGTGGCTTCTGTCATTTCCGTTCTTTGGAGAAATCCTCTCTTTGAAATCCAGAGTACACCCAAGGTATTGAAATTCCACCACTTGCTCCACTACTTGTCCGTTGAGAAGTATATCGGTCTTCTTGTTTTTATTTGCAATAAGCATCTCCTTTGTTTTGTTAATGTTGATTTTTATGTTCATGGGTCTCAAAGAGTTCTCTTATTACCAACGGCACTAAATTTAAATGTCCCACTTGTGTCTTTTTTTACTTTTGGTCTCGTTTTCCCCACTTCTTCATCCATTACTGCAATAAATAATATTGGAAGTTCCTGCTCGGTACGAAATTCTTCAGATTGAATGTTGTCTCCTCTAACGTAATTTCGATTTACTCATTACATACTTTTTGATGGCTTTCATGAGTTTTCAAACTACGTTCTTCCTCTCTAGTGCTTCCCATACTTTTCTTCTTGGTACACGGTCGAATGCTTTCTCAAGGTCAAGGAATACTGGATCTTTAAAAGCTTAAATCTCTATTTGGCTTAGGAGATTATTAGCTAGATTAGTAATTAAAAATAACTTATTATTATGCAAAATATTTACAAAATACCTTCTTCTAATTCCAAAAGAATGCAATATAAAACTGTCGAATATGTTGTAAATGTTTACAATAATAATAATAAAGACTTTATTGTTCTAAACCAAATGCAAAGTATTCAATAAAATTATAGATTATAATAATATATTGAAAGGATCAAAAGGCGCAGGTTCGACCAAAAATTAACGATTTAGCTATTACAAATTATGATTTTTTGTTCCTCTTGAATTTATGGCCAGTAATTTATAGATAAGATATAATCACGTTGACTAGTTTTTAATTTTTTATTTGACATTAAAAGCACTTTAATTTGTTC
>JAWQRJ010000199.1:0-24877 GCA_033557515.1 Diorygopyx duplodentatus
ATATTTGTTGTCTTACACTTAAATGTGAAATTAAGTTACACTTAATTTTAAGTTTACAGTAATTTAAGACAAGTGATTTTAATTATTGTTTATAATGATACTTTTGTAATCAAAAAGTCCATGCTTATCCATGACGATGGTACTATGATACCGAAACCGGTCGACGAATAAAAGTGTTAAAAATCTAAAATTAGTTTCAGAACATACTGATTGGTAAAAATCATTACACTCCTTCCTTTCTTGGGGTTTTTAATTAAATCAGTAATACATACTTTTCTAAATCATTATAATTACAAATACCGGTAACTTCTTAAAATTATTTAATGATATTCGGTAATAATTCGTCTTAATTCGACCACATTGAAAGGAGATTCCTGTGTATGTCACTCCATTGTGCAGCTGACTGAGGGGGCAGACGGCATTTTACACTAAGTAGTCGTTTATTTCGTGATTGCAGATTGCAGCTAGTTATACCTATAAATTTTTCGGAAGTTGTCCGAATTTTTGCACAATCATTTAGAATTTAGGAATATGCATTAATCATCATCAGTTGAATAAATCTGCCATTGCCAAAATTGTGTCTTTCAATGAACTGTTAAACAGAGACATGATGGACGCGAAACTGAAGGGCTAAATGTCTCGAATGAACAGCCTGAAGATGATACAGTTATCGTTAAAACAACACAACTGACAGCGAAGGAGAAATTCCATTTGGCCGTTAAGCGGAATACGACAAATCTAACAAAACTTAGCGCTGCGTTAAAAGATGCAAATCGTAGCCGTGGGAAGTATTTAATACTAGCTTACAACCACCTTCTCACAGTGAAATCCACAAGTGTCGAGCCGGAAAAAGGCTTTTCTTCTACAGGGGAACCATGTACGAAAAGTCGAACAAGTCTGAGCGATAAGACACTGAAATACGACATGTCTACTGAAATCTGCTTATTAAGCAATAATGTATGTGTTTATTGTTCTTTTTTTCTGGTAATCCACTAAACTTTTATTAAAACTTAAAAGGTTACTATTAATTGACCCTTTACACATACTCTCAAAATGTTGATTGCTAACACGTAGTCCCCTCACATGAAATTTTCAATTTAAAAAAAATTACCAGTTATTATAAAATTACAGGAAAGAGAAAATGTCAAACTGGAAAAAAAAGCAATGGCAATGGAATTGTAGGCACTAAGTCTACAGCGCTCGATTGTTATACCTCAAACCATTTTTGTTTCATTCTTTTTTTTTTTTAAATTGAAAATTTTTCAATTTTCAATTTCACAATGAATTCAAAAAAAAGTTTTGAATTCATTGTGGATTTTCGAAGGGGAATTTAAGGGAAGAGATCATAATCAGCCCAAACTCCTTTCAAGTGTCTATCTACACCAACCATTTTTAATTGTCCACAATATGAACAATTTAGAACACTCCCATATTTAAACTTTCAGGTCATCTAATCACACCAAGAAGTTTAATTTTTAATTTAATTAAATATGGGTACAAAAGTATACAGAAAAATATGTAAAGGGGCACAAGAATTGTAATTCATAGTCACTGACGAATAATGGACAATACAGTAAAGGTTATATCTTTCCTCGTCAAGCTTGTAATAACTCCTGCATTCCTTGTTGAAAGTCAATTTTATGTTCTGACTTCCTGCCTCAGTACAACTGTCTACGCGAGATGAGTCCAGTGCACTGTTGGTTCCATGGAGCGCCCCCTACCCCAACTTTAAAATCTCAAATAGCGCATAACCGTTGTGATACGTCAAATTAAAGGCCCCAATGAATGATTTACACCTGCGAAAGAAAAATTTAAAACAATCAATGTTTTCGACTAATTTCCATTATATCGAAAATTGGCTCTACATTCCTTTACAATTGTTGCCGAAGGCAACGTCAATCCACTGTTCTGGAAACATGTCATTTAAAAATAGGCGAACTGGTGGATCATAGTGTGGATATTTCCCATCTTGTTGGAAATGAATAAGGTTTTCATTCAAATTAGAATTTCGTTCAATATCTACCTAAAATTCCAACTCTTGGATAATAAAAACCTGAAACCTTAACCACACGGTTAGGCATAGAAAGGCATAAATTTGTGTAATCGTTTTGGGCAAGATCATTCCAAGCACCATTTATTAAAACTTTTTACTGAAAACTATCACACATATTCTAAATAATATTGAAGTCAGAATTCAAACTCGGCTAGTCAAGCGCGGTTATATTACGATTTTCGAACTATTTTGCTACCCTGTTAGCGGTGTGGATGGGACAGTTGTTGGAATATAAAATTCTCTTCGAGACAAACTTATTTCACCGAGGGCAGCATCACTTCTTCCAAAACCTTAATATAAACGTGATTTGTTAGACGTTCTTCAATTTGCAAAAATCTCCAGGAATGACGCGGAAATACCCACATGTTAACAGAAAACCTGCCGCTAGTATCAGTCACATATTTTTTGCACTGTATCTCTGGTTTCTCGGTCTGTACATACTAAATCGTCCAAATGAAGCTGACTGAAAAACTTTTTCTTTAGTAAAAATTACGTGCTCCAATAATTTCTCGTACGACATATTTTAGCGCAAATCCTACTTTCTGACAGCGAAGTGATTTGTAATAAGTTGTTTTCAACTTGTATCAATGCCCGGTTATTTTCTTCGGTTGATGCCCGCAGACATCGAGAACCATGTTTTCTTTCAAACGACCTTTCCCTCCATTGTCGCGCAGTAAAATCCACCATAGCTTGAGGCATACCAATTTCAATCAATGAAATTATTCTGATTTTATTGCAATCGGATATTGGCGCCATGATTTAGAATAATTTTCAAAAAAACTGCTTGGCAACTTACGTTGTCAAAGAAATCCAACCCAACCCAAATTATTATTGAGAATTGGTTGAAGTTAGCAATAATATAATCAAATAGGACAAATTTGTTATTTATGACAAATTTGACTCACCTCCCTAATTAAAATAATTTCATTTTTTTCAGAAAACGTGTAAACCATTCTAAGGGATATTTTTGAATATTAAAAATAAATTGTGTACTTATATGTAAACATACGCTACGCAGTTTTCAGATCAAACTAAAGGTAAATGATCCCACTTCCTTTATTTGTGTGAAAATACATATCACTATAAATGCCCCAAATTTGACTTTTATGACATCGTAAATCCCCACAATATTTTATGTTTTTTACCCTTTACCTAAACTGCAGAATAATTTCTATCTGGCTGAAAATACCAAAATTGCAGCCGTAAATTTAGAGCTTTCATAAATGTCAGCCTTGGCAAACGAGTATAACCTGGATAAACTGCTTACTTTAGGCCCACAAACATCTTACAATTAGTACTCTCTACTTTTTTAAGTATACGCAATAAAATAAAGAGTGCTTCAATTGAAAACATTTTGAAGACTACTACATTTTTGCCAAATTGCACTTTGAATTTTTTATGTAGTTTTACCTTTCGAATCATATTCCGAACCAAAATTTGTTAAAGGAGAAGTAAACTCTCCGATTTGGCACAAAAATTCGTGGGGCACGTCAGTATCATCCTGAATAAAATTATTTTGCCACAACATACAGGTGTATGCATTCCTTTTCTCTTACTCTTTACTACTTAGTAGAGTAAAATTACTATATCTTTATTATTGCGGAGTACAAGTACGTTTTATTAAAAATCATTATAAATGTCCTTTAAAGTGGCAAAAGACAAAATAGTCAATGCTAATAAGAAGCTTTCAAATATCTATTCACCTGTAATACGTGAAGAGATTGAATTATATGGTGCTCTGAAAGATATTATTTTAAGAGCAAGAAGAAGGTAGATTCACCTTCGAACAAGAAATTGGATTAGAATTCGAAGAACTCGCTGTCACTTCAAAACTTAGTTTAAGGATGTTTATTTTCCGAAAACTGTTCCCAAAGTACGCTATTACTTGATTCTTGGAATGCACACTGTCCAGCTGAACTTGACAATACAAAAAAGAAAACAGAAATTACCAGGTACAGGCCTTTAGATGTTTTTGCTTTTAGATTATACAAAAATTACAGTCATTAAGTCACAATCAATTCCCTTCGCCAATATTTTTCAATGTTTTCAAATATTCTTGGTGTAAAAGCGGATATCGGTTATGTAATATTTGTAATAAGCCTCCTAATTGTAATAATTCTCTTGCAATGTTCATGGTGTAAGAAACATCTTTGTTTTCAACATTTATATGAAGACTACCATTACTGTAATAATTATCTTCAATAACCGATAGATGATAGAAGACGTATTTTCCAATGTGTCACATGTCAGTAATACATGTTTCTAATGAGACAATTTACGTATTTACAAAATTTTGTAAGGAAATTCACAAGGCTTGAATTTAATTAATGCCTACTATAAGGTACTTATTGAAAATTATGTTCTAAGTTCTATTTTTGGTGCAACCTCTTTAGAAGGTGGTTAGATCACATCTGCAGTTGAATTTTTCGGTTTGATAATTGTAAGAGATATTATAGATCTTCTTTCAACAAAATGACAATTTCTTAATCTTTTAATTCCAAATCCACAGGTACTTAAAGTAATACAAATTTTTCTTCTCTGTAACGAAGTATATTAAATATATAACAAAAATTTCGTTACAGATATTTTACTTTGAAAATATAAAAGTCAAGTGGTGCAAAAAACTAGAAAAGTTTTTTTGCAAGACTTGCACATTGGTAAGACATAAATAAGCGACGGATTGGAAAAGCTAATAATGTGCAAAATGGATAGAGCTTCGAATACGCTGATACCATCAATTGGCAGTCAACGTATTACTGACGAAATTGGTAATAAAAATCAGTCGTTTACCTATATTGCGCTGGTGCAGACGGTGGATCCGGATTAACTCCGTAATCCTGCGGCGATAATATAGTAAACGCGCCTGGCGACAGGTACTTTAAGGACAGTTCCTCGTCGAGCCTTTTTTCAGTACGCGGCCCGCTCTTGTGCTCTGGTGACCTCATCGTAACCAATCAGTTTCAACTGCGGGCGTCACATCTTCGACGCTCACTAGAAGCCCTCATCGGTCACCTCCTCCTTCCTACCTCATTAGTCGGCATCCCTGTAACCAAATTAACATTCTACAGGCGAGCACGGTGGGCGTACGCAGAGTCGGAAGAGTCTTTACTCTCTCCGTATTACCACACTGGGACAATAATAACACGTGCTGGAAATAGATCTCATAAGAGTATAGCCATGCGACACTCGAATAGACTCTTCCTGTCCCATCTATAAATACAGTGCGGAAAATAAATAAAAATAAGTTATCTAATATCCTTTAATGTCAAAGCCTCCGCTCTGCCTGTCTTTATTTTAAAGATCTGAAGTTAGGACTTCAATAGCTGTGATTCTTATGCAACATTCATAGCGATTGGTACCAGAAATGCAAGTGTTAGCACAAAAACTAGCTAGGAATATGTGTGTAAATTAATCAAGTTTAACATTCTGACAATTCTTCTCTCAGATGTTATTAACGTAAAATTTGATATGCCGTCATTAAACAGAATGATATGTACAAATTTTGTCAAATTAGGAAACAAACAAGTTCCTTCCTCATTGTATTAGAACTATTACCCAAATTTGACCAATTGGTGCCAAATCCAAAATAGTAAATTTCGAAAAAGCACATTTCAATTATGATTCTAAAAAGCAACGGTTTTCTCTGCAAGAAACTGATCTTGTTTTGTTTTTTTTTTATTTAATCGATAACGAGTTTTTTAGCCTTTTTAGATTAATAAAGAAACAGAATAGCATTACACTTCTCCGAAGTTTCAGAAATAAAAATAATTGGCAATTGTAATTTTATATCCGATATCATCTTACAATTTCGAACAACTTTTCTAATTAATATTTTCTTTGATTCAATTTAAAAGTACTTTTCTCTTAGATCATTTTTGAACGCTCCGTGTCCGTTATGGAGGATATTATCAACACCCAGAAACTAAAAATAAAACTTTCTGGGAATCGTAGTATAAAAAAAATCCATTTATATGTAACAGCCGCTGTATGGCTGTTACATAAACAGATTGAAGTTTGGTTTCAGTACGCTAAATAACCTAAATTAAGTTAAATAAGCCATGATAAAATTGCAGTTTTTGAATTAATGGGTCTTAAAGAACTTTTTAACTCTGTGATATACCGATAGCTATCAGACACTGAAAAACTACGTAAATATGCAAAGCAAGTAACCTGGAATCTAGAAGATATTAATCTAGGTAAACCTGTTGTAGTGTTGTGATAAAATATCTTCTAAACCGACCAACATAAATAAACGAAAATAATTGAGAAGTAGATTAGACAGAGTGAAAATTAAACAATATCGAATGCATGTAATTATAGAAGCTGTAGTGCCGCTCCTTGTACGAAAAATAACACAATACAATACGATAATAATTCACATTTAAAAACTGATACACACAAAAACGCAGTCCATCCAAGAACACGAATACGGTGATATTTTATACAGGAAACTAGCCTTATTAGACCCTCGTATTAAAATTATCAATGTTAAATGTGGCTAAACGTTGTATTTCGAATTTAGAGACACCTGCATATAAGGGGGCAGACAACATAATTCTAATAGACGTTGGGAATACAAATAAAGTTTTAATTATGTCCTGCTTATTTAAGACGACAGGTTATTATTATTTTCCTCGCTTTCTAAAGTTTTTCAAAAGTGGCAATGTAAACCATGAAAATTAAATCATGTACGGCTATATATTTATGTTAATTATGATAGAAAAGTAGAAAGTAAACAGAATTAGACCGTTAACTAATTAATAATAGTTCCAAGATAAAAAGCAAATAATCGCTCTTCCTTTCATTAAATCCTTATATTACTAATTAGAAGATTTATAATTATTTATATATTTAAATCCAGTATAATTTCTAAATTTGCATTAGACTTCCAGTATAGAAATGATTAACATGCCTGATACACCTTATAAAATGTATTAAAATATTAATACATTTAGAAATTAATTAATTAAAGATTAATCAATTAATAAATGGTAATAAAATGGCTGTATTAATTTACTGTAATCAATCTTTGCAATCAATCAATGCAATCTTTACCTTTCGTCGAGGTCTGAAAACATTAAATATGTAGATCATCTGTACATTTTTCGTATTAATAACAATAAAACAGTAGAAAGCAAATCGCATCAGACCGCTATCTTAATCACACTTTTTATGAAAAAATAATTCTCTAACAACCGTTTTCCTTTTCATTTAAGTGAAATTTACTTTTTTGCAACCACTTTCTTTTTGCAAATTACGTTACTTTCAGTATATAATGTTAACTACAGAAAAGTGGCCAAAATTTTAAATTAAATAAAAGTCCGGCAGAAAACCTCTGTTAATACAATATCTTCAAACTGACTACACCTAGTTTATTCTTAGCCAAATGAATATTAATGCACGATTTTTTTCATGATACATACTTTTCCCTTCTGCCGTTCTCTACCACAAATAAAGGTCACATTTTTGATGATTTAGTATTCGTAGTCTCATCGACTAATATTTGAGTTCTCGCACTTATATGCAATGTGAGGTAAATTTTTTGGGAATTGTCACGTCAAGTTTTCTTGGAAACCCACTGGTGTGCGTTTTTTTGTTTCCACTCTACTCCCTCTATCTTTAAGGAAGATTTGTCTGCTTAACTAAAAGCAATTAACACTATACATGCCGCACGGTTACGCAAGTAAACGTCGTACACATGTGGTGCCATCGGTCAGTAACGATTGACCGAACCATGGCACACATGTTATGCCATCCGCCATTGAAGTGTTAATAAATCATTGATTCTCCACAACTTTAATAGCAACAATCGTAACCGAATCAATTCACGAATCATCCACGAATCATATACGCTTTCAGCAAAAAACATTGATTTAGATTTCTGCAATTATAGAATTTAATTATAGATTTCGCTTTTGTTCCTCAGATGTTAAGTAATACTGAACACAGGTGCGCCTGTGTTCTTCGGATATATTTTCTTCTTTTCTGTTTCTGTACTAATTAAATTTGTCAAGCGTTACTGTATATAACGTGTGGAAGAATAAATTTCCATTTGGAGTAGGTTTTAAAAAAAAACACATGTCTTTGATTGATCAGAACTGACATTAGCGGTCATTTTAAAAAATTATTAATGACATTCCTTTATGATTTTATTTCTGACATTCACAAGTGACAGCCAATTGCAAAGGCATGCGAGACAGACGTTTGAATTTCAGCGCCAACTGCAAATGAAATATTATTCCACACGTTATATGTTGGTACATAGTTACATGAAAAGTCCTATAAAATGTGTTGTTTGTAATTACCCTTTTAATCAAATTTTAACTTGCACACTTACGCTGGTACAGTCAGCTATCTTCAACAATTAGCAACAAAATTCAGTTACAGTTTTCATTTGTCATGCAAGAACGCGGATGCTCTCGCATGCAGGCACAAAATAATTAGCAACAAAAGACAATTCTTTTTAGAATAAATTACTTTAATTGTGATCCAAATTGCACAGTAAAGTACAATTAATTAAGAATTACTGGAGTGGAACAATACTAATTGGACTAACGCATGTAACATTGTTCGTTTGTTATATAATTCATTCGAGAAGAATACAGTGGAATAGATTATATTCAGTTGCTAAAAATGTTGTGTAATACGTTCTATTATGTGTGTATACCAGCGCAGGTAGTTTAAGATTTATCTCAAGAATATTTGTTTTGGCTAAACTAATAATTTTTGCTATTTTCTTAGGTAGAAATCAAAATATTTTCATATTTGGGTATGAAACACAGCCTACTATTCACAACCTCGATATTGCCCCGACATTCATCACAATCTTGAAGTGGAAGCCCATTTCCTAAAATAATTATCTAAAATTTTTCCGTTACGATCAAGTTTACACATTATCTGAATCAAGCATTTTGTTTTTACCGTACTTTGTTGGTAACCAATTAATATCAATGATGTTAACTGTAAAGATACAAGATTTTACTCTACCCGATTTAGTAATGTAGGAAGATTTGGAAAGAAAATATCTTACAAAAACGGCTAGCGATATCTGTTCAAGATGGCAATATGAGACACAAGCTGAGGCTCCAGTAATAAAATTAGAAAGATATCAAATATTATGCAGATTATGCAAGAGGACTAGATGATGATGATGATACTCAATCTTATAGTGGCTTGCAGATCAAATTTATTTGAATAATAACCAATACCTATAGAAAAACTCCAAGAAAAACAATGGGCTTTCAGGCATCTCGTTAACTATTTTAGACTAAGAATAAAAGCTAGGGATAATTTAGTTTTTAGGGAGCTTCTCTATAATATTAATAATATATATTTTTAACCTAGGACGTAATGAAAATAGGTCTAGGAAACAACTAGTTTCCGACTATTTTGTTGCCATACTTTGCTCTTCAGGGCAATAATTGTGCACTCCCATATAACTCCCATATAAGGTAAAATTACGAAATGAGTAGTCTATATCATTAATAAAAATTTTGATAAATATTAGTGATCAACGATATTTGAAACGATATATTGAAATATCGTACACATTTCATAAATTTGAGTTAAAAGTGTAAATACAACCTATTTTTGATTTTTTTGGGAGTTAAATGGTTGGTTGATCTGCAATCGGTTTTTTGTCAAATTATCTTACTTTACACCTAACTATCTATATATAGGTATATCTTACATTATACCTAATTTCGCTATAATTAAAGCAAGAAAACTTATCGAAGCAACAAAATTACGTTTATCCAGGAACCTTATTTTAGGAAGACTGAAAAGAGAAAGCATTTCAAGAAATTAAACGAGGCCTACGCTCAACTTGCTATTGTACACAGAAAACTTAGAGACATTTACCATCATCTTGAAACAGAAGACATAATTTTTAAAGGTAGAAATGAACTTCAATGCATATGGATGATAATCGACACCGGTTTTGGGTAAGCGACAGATGCTCTTAAATTATAATTTAAATAAGTATACTCCAAACTCCCCCCAAAAGATTCAGTAATTTATCAATTTAAAAATCTCATAAATTAGCTCTTCCGGTTACAAACAATCTTGTTATGAATAGAATCGAACTAGAACTCGCCATTTTCCAACGCCCTCAATCAAGAACATAAAAAATCAACTTAATAACTTCGACGTCATCTTTCTGAAGGCCCACAAGGAGCTGAAATTGTCATAATGGATAGAAACGACAATAATTAAAAAAACAATCATCGAAAAAGTGTCGAAAAGCGTGTTACTAAATGTTTAGAAGTAAATGGTCGCCATATTGAACAACTTTTGTACGAAAATTTTGGTTTATTGTTATCATGTTTATTTTTACCATGTTTATTATTACTATGTGTATTGTTACTATTATTATTGCTGTCATGTTTACTGTTACTATTATTATTGCTTCCATGTTTCCTTTTTTTGCAATTTTTTGATATACTAAATTTGAGCAGAACTGTTTTTTTCAGAAAATCTTGTTTCTTTATATCTACTAAAGCACAAGAGATAATAAATACCAGATGCGCAGTCTTTTGTTTTGAAAATAAAATATTGTTCTCAATCATGGATAGTGTGATGTGGGTTAAAATCTGTGTGGAATATGATTTTTCTTCATATCTCCTAAACTATGACAGATAGCTACCTCGAACCTTATTTCGTTGGAAAGGGAAAAATCAAGTAATTTAATAATGTCAAAATCAACTATGGTTTCCATTTAATAAAAATACAACTTTGGGTCATCTCGAAACTGGTGCAAGGTAAAAAATATTTTTATAGTCTATGCTACAGAATGTTTTGATATCTACAACTTTTTCCCTCGAAATTTTTTATACGATAAATAATATGGAAAGTATTCACATTTGAAGAGTTTTTTCAGAATATCTAGTAGGCGATGCATTTTTTTGGAAAAACAAAAGAAGAGAGTCTGTAGCTCTTACCGTTTCCAAGATACCAATGGTGAGCATCGAATTTGGGATATCCTGTATACACTACTATATACAACACAATAAGGCGAATAAATAGAAGTTCAAACTGTTAATTGTAATTGGTAATTGTATAATAGTTCAAATGCAAGAATGGAATGGAGCTTATTTCGCTTACCCAATAATCGAATGTTCAGTGCTCAAAATTTGAATATTAGGAAGTCACCATAGAATAAGATTCAAATATTCAACTAGAAAAGTATCAAAGCATATTTCGCATCTATAAACTTAGAAAAAGATTTAGATGATGTGTCAAGAACGAAAGTATGTAAGAATTACAAAGATGATAAACACAAAACCATTAGAACTAATAAAAGTCTGTACAAGGGAAAATATATATTTTCCTTGCGTAAAAATCAGAAATAGAAAATCTGATTCTTATCAAATGTAAACTTTCGGTATCGTTGTGGTTTTTATATATGATGTGATAATGCACAAAAAGCAAAGAAATTAAGTACTGCATTGTAAATTATGTGGTTATGATAGGAGAAAAAGAAAAAGATTTATGAAAAAGCTAAAACGTTTGGACTGGCACACTAAAACATATGAAATACACGTTGAAAGTTTCTTTACTATAGTAGTGATTAACAAACCTTTTGAGATTTTTCCTTAAAAATCAATTGATTCTACACTTTACAAATGATATTTTCCCTAAAAATGTGACATATTTACAGAAAAGGCAACAAAGTTATTGTATAGTTTTATTATTAACATAATCACAATCAAATATTTTTTTTAAAAAATTCAATATTATAAAAACATCTACAAAAACTTGAATGTTACTTCAGATGATAAAAAAACATTAAAGGGCACCCCAATCAAATATTTTCAAGAGAGAATAAAAAAGATTTGGAAAAATATTACATATTTCTCGAAATGAGGAGTTGATAAAAATAATTATGAAACCTAGAAAAAAAGCACTAAATACTCACACACTCAATGTTCCCAAAGTTCTCAACTCAATCTTCAAACTACAGGAGCGTACGTAAGGTTCGGGTAAGACGGGCAGAACCTGTGGTGATGACGACCGTCTGGCGAACTACTCACGAGACAACTAGATCACGACTCCGAGTGAACCAACCGTTCCAGAATTAGAAACCGCAATTACTTAGCGCACATCTCAGGAAACGTAATAATCCCCCAATAATTAGTCACAATCGCTGGCCACACACATAAACACTGCAAGAGAAACGTGCGTACCTGTATGTTTTGCGACCGCGGCAGACTAATGTGTCGCAAGTAGATCGTGAAACTACCTCGTTGCCGCGGTACACTCGTTTGCCACCTAATGGCCATCCCATCAAATTTTAAAATGACCGCCTCTGCATGCGTCTCGATTCATAAGTTGGTTCTTTGCAGAAGGACGCGCGAAAGAAATAAGAAAAATGTTTTCTAGCATCAACCAATTACCTTATGGGCTACAGAGGATTTCGTCATGTTTGTCTAAAAGGTCAACCTTATCTTCAGTTGAGCCCTGAAGAAAGAAAGTTGAGCCCTGATTTTTTGCCTTCCAAAAAATAGGGCAAGGTTTTGCTCCGGAGATGATCATCTTGGAGATGATTCATTGATCGGAAAATTCTGAAAAATTGAATTTTCAATTTTCGAATTTTCTTCAAAATTCTATTTAAGTTTTCTTTTGATGAATGACTTTTGGAGAATAAGGTATAATGTACCAACCACGATGATTACAACAATTTTTTTTCGCACAACAAAAATGTTACTTCCAAATTTTACAGAAAATTACAGAAAAGATATACGTGAATTTGTCTATACCTAAACATGGACATTTTGGGATTATTTTGAAAAATACTGGGTTCTCGATTTTAAGAATTTTTATATGCAGGATCTTTAAAAATTCATCTATCATTCATAATCTTAACGGAGTGCCGATTTAAGTACACTGAGTTGAGATTATTTTTATCAGTTTACACAAGCTTGCCGAGTTTTCCTTGCAACGGCTTATTGCTTATTGCAACGGATTATAAAATATAATATTAATGGCTTTCAAAACGCAAAGGTCTCATAAAACATTATATGTCCTATAATAGTAATGCTTACATCTGCGAGCTTTTTCCAACGCTATAAGCTGGGAAAGACTAAATTCACTTACAATTTAACGATAGGAAATGATTTAATAAAAATATAGATTTGTATTCAAGTATTCAACAAATATTTGTCAGAACAAAGGAAAGAAGAAAAGTGGACCATCTATGTTAATGTTTAGTCTAACTCTGATCGCTATTCAAAAAGTTGACTTAGTTATAATTATATTATCTTGCTTTAGTAAATAAAAATTGTTCTATTAAAAGACTATCGGTGTGAGCTCATTCATTCATTGTGAAAATTGGATTTCTATTATTTCTCCATACATATACGTATATAACTAACAAGTTACGTTAGTGATTACAGGCCTATGAATGATATGCCTGACGAACATTGCATAATGATTAACCAATGCTTACTTTCCACTTTGTTTTGAAGTTAATTTCCTAGATTTCAATACCCTATTATTCATGTTCAATGTTTAAAATTAAAAAAATCTAATTAAACTGCTCATACTTTTTAATAAAATGAAAACAATAACGAAATGTAATATATAAACTTTTTATTTTAGCAGATTTATTACATATTAATAACTATATTAAAACCATTTATTTTTCTTCAAAAATTCTGGTATGCGATTTTTTCTTGTGAGCTCTGCTTGGTTTCACGCTAAGTTATCAGGGAAACAGCTTAAATGGGAATGGAGGAAGCCAATATTGTTTGGCTTTCCAGTGATCGCCGCGTCGGTGAAGAAACTCTCCGTTGACGTTTCGCCGCTCATTACAGACGGCATCATCATAATTAACTGATGACGGAAATGAAGTTTGAGATATAAGGCAACCTAATCGTGCAAACTTTTGGCTTTTATGTTTTCCTACGAAGTTTCTAATAACCAGTTTTAACGATACCCATGCTCCCAATTCTATAGGGTTCAGTTTTCTATCGAAGTGTTCGTCTTTCATCAATTTTCGTATATCTGGGCCAACAAAATCTTCGTTAAGCTTTAACTTGATCTTTATGTCGGTGTCCGGGCAAAGTTTAAAAGTGAACTTTCTGTTCAAGTAATACGATATTTTCGAGTTAATCAGGTAAAAGCTTGAAAGTAGGTATTTCTCGTGCAATTTTTTTTTCAACTTACGTGTGCTGCCCATAGACGATTTTTACTTAAAACGTCATTCAAACTTTAGGGCGATATGTAATTCGTTGTAGACCTGTGTGATATATATAATTTAAATTATAATTTATCTTTGAATGTGCGAAGAAATTTATTCTGCCAGCAAGATCCATTCTATCGACTATTCCATCGATGTTAGATCAGGTAACTCCCCTGATTTTTACAACAATCACAAAGAAAATTGAACATACCAACATGTATCAAAATATTGAAGAATATTTTGTTTATAGCTCAACAACGATAGTTAATTTTGCTCTTCGCCGTAGAGTTAAAGTTAAACAATATATCGAAAAAGTATCGATAATTATTCCGTATTTCTTATAGTTGCCAAGTTCCCTTATGGAACCTAAATTTGTCAACAAAAATGTGTATAGCCCTACCTTGGAAATCGTTCAGGTGGTAATCTATTGTTCACCATCAATAAGTATCAGCTAAATTCATCAAATAAAATAGGCCATAAATTAAGCAGCAAGCAGCCTGTTTTAATCGTTCCTAGTGAAATCTACGAAAGCAGCTAAATGGTAAATGGTGCTCCACACATCACCTTGGGAAAACAAATGTTAACGTCTCGTGATTTTTAAACTGGTGTAAGTCGTGCATGAAAAGATTCGCCATTTACGTCCACTTTCTAGAAAAACCAGTGCGAGTAATTCACCATATATAATGCAATCATAAACTGGTGCATGTAGTAGATCTCATAATTTATGTCCGGCTCCGTAACGAAATTTGTACAAGCCTCCTGGCACAACCAGGTCGTCAAATGCAATTCTTTTGTAATTCGTATTGTTTTACGTACTTTCCGTTGTACATTGTACTTTTGTCTTTTGTAACAATTTAACACCCGACAAGATCAAAATTACAAGGAATTTGTTAGTCCGGTACTTCAACTGATTTACGCACAAGGGAAGCTTGGCAAAATATGCAACGAATGGGTAGCAGTTAAATTTAATGAGAATCCTCATTGCCAGCTGCTACAGCAACGCATTAAACGATTAATAACTACTACGATGATAGCCAACTTGACGAGTACATCATACTTGCTCTTTTTTTGCAGATGTAATAACTTTTTATGGCTCTTATAATCTTCGAGAATGTATAAATTGACTTTATTAAGAGATAAACGTTACCATTTAAAAGAAAATGAACAGATTTAATGCAACTTCATCAAGCTCAGATTAAATTATCTGTATTAAACAAGACTGGTAAGTGCAAATTGGCACAAGCAATAATTGCAATATATTATAATATACATTATATTACAATAGATATTTATAGATAGCTAAATATTTAAATAGTTGAGTTATTAATATAGCTCAACTGTTTATTATATGCATCCATAATCCGGAAATAAGAAAAAAGAACGTTTCTTAATGAAAAGAAAATTACTTTCTTATTTTGTAAAACAAATCACTATCTAATCTATCAAGTACTCAAAGAAATACATCGTATTGGAGAAATACAAAAGACCTAAGGCAGCCGAAAAGGTTTAATAAAGCCAAAAAGTATCTCCGACTACAAAAAGGGAGCCCGAGAAAAGTAAGAAAAACTAATCATAGGTCTTTTTACTGGCCACGGTCCTATGAGATGTCACTCCAAAAATATAGTACAGGTGGAACAGGATAACTGCAGATTTTACAATGATGTATATACTCTGCATATGTGCATATACTCTGCATACTCTGCAAATGTTTACTCCGCACGAGAATAAAGTATCTAGGCAGAACTGATATAGATCAGGCTGACCTAGTACGCATCCCTCCTCAAGCCGTTGATGATTTCGTCAGCAGTATTGGTATTTAAGATGCTTATTGATGAGGGCACCATTGCAAAAGATCTAGCTAGGTAGGCCGAAGTAATTCGAAATCTGTTTCGTATTTTTATCGATTCATTTTGGAGAAAAATATTTTTAAAAATTTCCATTAATCATGCCGATCCGTAACCTCTCCTAACCTCAATTCCGACGTCAAACTGAACAATTCTAATCGTTGTATTACTGGTTATAAAAAACGTTAATTTGACAATAAAAAATTCTTCAAAGTTTTTGTCATTTTGCTTTCGTTTCTTGCTTAGAGCAGTTTGTAGTTAGCTTAACTTTGTGAAGTTTAATGGGCAATGTCTTTATTACCAGAACAATAGTTCAGCTAGAGGGGCAGCTCGTGTCCTCAATGAGAACCATCCTGATAAAAGGGTGCATCACCCTTACGTATCAGATTTCATGACAAAATTTCTGCAGATGGGTTCATGCCACTATGTTTGCGTAAAAAGTTTTTTACCTCTTTGATCTCCAGTTCTGTGTGGTCTGAAAACTCCTCCAGCGCCCACTTTCAAGTTAAAACACTTCATTATTGGCTTACGGTGGGAATAGTTCAATATTGCGGATTCAGTATGACTGATTGAAAGTAAAAGTAGACGCTAATTTTCAAATTATTTTCAAAGATTCAATCAACCATACTGAAGTAATTCTCATACTTTTAATTAATTAATACTTAAGAAAATGTGTGCTTCAAATTAATTAAATTTAAGTCTTTTTTTTTCATTAATATAGAAAAAATAGGGATTTTTGGGATGCCCAATCAACATTTTAAAATTGCGTTTGTAAGCCCTAAAAGCTCACTCATCAAAAAGGCTTTTTGCTTTTTTTCAGTAAACCAAACTATTACCATTATAATCAACGTTCTTTTAAAGGAAGATGCCAGAAATATCATAACTGAACAATAAACTGTCATATAAGACAGTTACGGCAGAAAACAAAGAAGTTGCATTTAGAGGCCCCGTTTTGAATGGATTAAGCAAAATAGGGGCGTTGACCTATTTAAATCCCGACTGTTTGTCTAGATTTTCGTCATGGTACAAAAATACAACTGGGAGTGTCACCAGTATTTCGGTTTGGTTGCTTTAATTAAAGATGCCGAACGAGTTAACGCCGGATGTTTTTTCTTGCCTTTGCACTCCACTTGCACGTAAAATATATCAATGTTTATTTTTGGTTCTCATTTAACTACACTTACCGCAGTGTTTTACGAAGCAAGCGTGTCAATTTTTACGATATTCCCGTATTATTTATAGTATCAATTGCATTAATTCGTGATAAAATGTGTAGCTAGATAGGGCACTAATGACATCATTATAAGTTAATTGGTGCAATAACGATATAAAGTTACTGCGCTTAAATATTAATATAAAGGTTGAGTAAATAGCAAATCTGCAAATTAAAAACTATGCCTGATAGAACGTTTCTGGCTTCGTATTCATGTTCAGCACACCCCAAAACA
Organism: Diorygopyx duplodentatus; assembly: GCA_033557515.1. Taxonomy (NCBI): domain Eukaryota; kingdom Metazoa; phylum Arthropoda; class Insecta; order Coleoptera; family Scarabaeidae; genus Diorygopyx; species Diorygopyx duplodentatus. The sequence goes on from JAWQRJ010000199.1 coordinate 17,527, forward strand.
TTACGGAATGATATTTTAGTTTACGGGAGGATTTTGATGCAGAACAGTGTTATCGATGTTGGCGTTGCATTGTTGACATTTTAACGCTTGCTGCAGTCTACAGAAGTTTTTTCGTCTCTTCTTTCGTGTTTAGTATCCCGTGCCCCAGATTGTTACTTTATTTCCTTTAATAAGCACTATTATTAATATTACTAATTATACAATAATACTGGAGGAGGCATGAAACGGAATACAATCCAGAATTTTACAAAAAACTACACACAAACTTCAAACAAACAGTTGAAAGATAAATGTTTTTAAATGATCCTCCAAAATTTAAACTAACAAATGGAATGAAACACTAGATTACCTTTCATCTAGTTTTTATCAGAAAAAGTGAGCGATTAAAAGAACGACGTTGAGCACAAACAGAGACATTGCAGAATATTCGCGATTTCAGAAACAAATAAATTGTAAAGATCTTGTATTTTATTCAAATACGTTTTCAAATATTTGGCACTTGTGTAGTGTAAAAGATATTTGGTATCAAGATATTTGTTTCGAATTTTTGGCGACGGTTTGAATGACGTTTTTTTAAACTACTTGCTTTACTTTTTCTCATTAAATGATAACGACTAACTTATCTACGCTAATAATAACTCATCTATATGCAAAAATACGGTCACATCATCGCCAATTTAACAGTTTAACTTTTACAGATCATTTTTCTCTGAAATATTGGTGGAGATGATTTTTTTACATTCGTAATACTATTCGCTAGCCGGACCTTACCTTTGTTGTATAACTCAATTTGATTTTTTTGTTTATTCTAACCTGATAATGAAACGTGCCGATCTCGAGAATAAAAATAAAACATTAAACAATATCGGTATGGCTTTTTTTGTGCAGCCGAAATTCTTCGAAATTTAGGTAATATTTATGTCTTAGGCAAATGGCAATGGCTTCCCCGGTTCGATTAGGAAATTCGCTTAGGAATAGTCTCCACAACCGGGCAGTTTAAAAAAACGACTTTAAAAAAATACCCAGCAAAAGTAAGTTTTACGACATACTGCTGAAACCACATCTAAATTAGTGTAACTTGATATCACTACCATCTAAGTTTACATTAAATTTTTGTGTTTAGTGCGAAACGTTGAGAATATTTTACAAAATTGGTCACGAATTATGTCCACTACCTTTGCATGCAATGCAGCAAATTTTTTGTTTTTCTGAATTTTGCTCTTTAATTCGGAAGACGCCAAAGCGTTTGACCTACTTTATTAGCTTCTTCATCACCACATATTTATCAGGAATATTCCATATCTTTATAATTTCGAACAATTTAGGTATAGTACCGCCTTCTTCGGGGATTGTTAGTTTGGTTGTTTTTTCATATACGTAAGTATATCTGCTTTTTCGGTTCTTGTAGGTTTCCGATTCAACATTTTCGAATGGAAATGTGCATTGTCCATTACCACGACAGATTTTGGTAGTGGTAATAATTGGTTTTTAAATCAAATTTTGAAAAATGATTTTCAAATGGACCACTGTGCATCGGTCGGCAATATCTGTATCGCGAACTATTAATTCGTACTATTCCTTGCTAGGTGTTAAATCAGCACAACGCGTTATTTATAAGCTTAAAATTAATAATTAATTAAACATTTACCAGTAATGTAAAATCCCCAAAGCCAACCAACAACGATTGACACATAATTAGATCAAATGCAATTATATTGTTTATCAATGCTTTGTTTTAGCTGCTATTGAGCCAGAAATTTATTTAACGAAATTGTTATTTTTGGCTAAACGTTATTTACTACCTATAACATTGAATGACCCCGCACAAATATTATGGGAAATAGGTATCGGTGTATTTTTCCGAAATTTTGGATATTTGTAGTTTACATGATATTGAGCAAAAGTAATGCTTGCACCAAGCATTACTGGTTATTGATTCATAGGACCGTTTGAGCTAGAGGCCGCAAAAAATAAGAAATAAGTTAAGTGTATCGTCATCAAGTAGGCAGTCACCTTTTATTCCGCCCTCTCCTACCACTTTCCTATCAGCTCTCCGCTTTTCTCTTTTTCTTTGCCTCCCTTCTCCCCTTCCTATTGCCACCCCCTTCTTTCTGCCCCTTTCTCCGTTATTTTACATTCGTAGCTGACATTATTTAAATAGATGTGACCGCGCACTCTCACTTATATTTGAGCGCAAGCGTGAATAAATGCAGGCGCATGCGTGCACCTGATTTTTAAGTTATAAATGACTATCCAAAAAATATGAACCTTGAATGCCGCTCCTTGAATTAACCTGACCGAAAGCAGCGTGAGGCGCGCAGGTTTTCTTTCTCTCACAAAGAAAAAGCAATGCATTCGGTCAAAAATGTTGATGGTGTCTTTTTGGTATATGTGGTAAATTACGGAATTATAAGACTAATAGTACCATTTTTGACCATTGGTTTGTCCGTCTGTCCGCATGTCCGGAAGTCAGTTTGTGGTCACTTCTCCTATTTCTAATAATTTTAGAGTTTATTTTTAGATAACAAGTTTTACATAAAAGTTGCATGGTTTCACTTAAAGTTTCTTCTAAAAGTATTTTCATATATACAGAGTGTCCCATTTCCTCTAGGCACTAAGTCACTTCTGTTTTTTAAAACACTCTGTATGTTATTACATTTTTGGGTTTCTTATGGAATTCATGGCCGGCCCATTTTTTAAACATGGCAAAAACGCACCGTTTAGGAGTTATTGGACATTTTTTATTTACAAAAAGTCACATTTGTTTGCTTACATTGCCCCTAGTAACGTATAATTAGTAACAGATAGATTTGTTACCGATAGTAAACGAATGACAAATCTGTCACTGATGACCTTTCTTTTGATTTAATGTCCCTGTCCAAGCTCCAGAAAAAACAACCGGATCTATTCGGTTCTAAAAGTGTATAACTATCGAATTTACCATCGACATTATAAAGAATAAATTATACTTTCATATATTTTTTCAATCCTGAATCAGTCCCGCAGGATACGTTACTACGAGAAACCCTAGCAGTACTGTAGACGAAAATAAGAAAAGAAGTTAACGGCAAGAAAAAGGCATGGAAAAGATATCTCAGTAATAAAACAAAAGAGGGCCTAAAGAAATACAACGAACACAGAAGAAAAGTAAAAAATATCATTTTGGAATCTAAAGAAAAGCTGTGGGAAGATTTTTGGACGTAGCGTAGAAGAATGTAACAAAGAAAACCGAAACTTATTCTACAAAATTATGGAAGCTGTACGAAAACCAGAACATAGCCTAGCTACATGTTTTCATTATTGATTGATATCCACGTGACTAAATAACACAGTGGTTAAGTCAATCGTAACGTACGGGGCTAATTTTCTACTCCTAACGGGATCTCGACCACCTACATTTGTTACTTCCAGTGATTTTGAAAAAGACACCCTTTTTTATTTAGGGTCTGCTATTCTTATACCGTAAAGGTTATACTATTCTGTTTCCTATTTCAGAATTGTAAACCTACTTCTTTCAAACTTCACTGCCGCTAACAATAAAGGTGACGTTCTAAACATTTCAAGTATATGTTACCGAAAATATTCTTGGTTTATATTACAAAACGAGATGTGTCGCTGAAATTGATAAAGGATTTCGTTTGCGCTTATTGGAAAAAAGTGTGTGTGCGCATTCTTTTTGGGGCGTTATTTTTATTGACCTGCCAAACCTAGATTGGTACGACTGGGTGTTACTAAATTCAAACTAACCAATGTTTCAGTATTAATAAATACGTTTTTCACAATACATAATATAAAAAAAGTAATTTGTAGGGGTTTATGGAAGAAAACATCTTTTACTTAAACCATTTATTTCTTCCTTTTATTTTAGCGATAATATACTGTACATATGCAAAAGGGTGAAACATTTTGTTCAAAGTCGCACCGTTTAGAGAAGGTCGGGGCGTTAGCTGAGAGAAAGTCGTGTGAGTGAGTCACGTCAGTTGATTTGTACTGCGGCTGCTTAAAAGTTGCAGGGTTGCAAAAGAGTTGCAAAACGGTGCACACGTATTGGGCTGCTTTTACTTCAGCTAATTCCTTGTAGTACACACTGCAACTTTTCGTGTGTAGTTGTCTGGTAATACAATTTTTATTTGTGCGATTTTGATCCGGTAAAGACTTCGCTAGCAATTATTGTGCTCTTAAAGAGAGGGAAAGAAAAAATGGCAGATGTCCCCCGTCAAAGATATCACTCACACAGGGCTACTTATAAACTTTCTTCAAAGCTTCAACATTCTTAATACTACTGCAGTAGTTGTTCAACTTATGTAGCGCAATTTTTTAATGTCTCGCAATAAAAGTAGTTAGTTGTGTGTGCCCGTACCTTAACTTACGAGATATTATAGGGCTAGAGAGTAGTTGAAAATGCGTCACAATTTGAATGAAAACACCGAGCCGCAGTAATTCACATTCGTTAACAAACGACAAGTGGGCAATGCGTAACGAAAAAAAAATCGTTTTTCGCACTGTTATGGTCTAGTCAATTAAGGCATATTAGAGAGAGTGGAGAATCGATTTTCTGGGCTAATGTATGCGAACCGTATTCCGACTCATTCAGTATGGTTCGGTATAAGTGGACGGCTTCCCCCATTCCACATCCGTCTTCTACAAGGCAAATAGTTTGCGCTAATGAACGCTGGATGCAAACTGCCCGTTTATTATTTTTGATTAATTAATTAACTATTTAAAATGTATTAATATACCCATAAGAAATCTTATTTCTAATCAAACTTATGTTAACTAAGTTTAAAAAATGTCGATTTACAAAATTCCTCTTAGAGATATTAAGCACAACTTGTGAGAATGTCGTAAAGTTGTGAAACGATTTTTAAATCTGTATTGACAGCAGCAGATTTAGCGAAATTATTAGTTACGGAGGCGAGAGCGCGAGAGACGTGCTAATTAAACAATTGAACGAACAGATTTAAGAGCTTAAAAAATGTTTCCAATTCCGTTCTTTGAGAATTAAGGACTAAGAATTAAGGAGTAATTAAGGTAAAATATCTCCTGTAAGGAAATTATTACAACCAAGGATTGCCAGTTCTTGAGGTTTGGGATGGCTAATTCTCTGTCTAACCATATCTTTTGAATCCAATTCCTTACCTTGCGATTTAGTTTTGTTAAACTTAGGTGATTAATGTAACCCAAAATAGACCAATTGGTTATATCACTGCCGATCTTTAACTACGAAACTGCAGCTGGCTTGAACAGAATTAGCCTGCCTGGTTGGCTTTCAACCTTCCTACTCAAGATTCAGAATTATATCCAGTCTTGTCGTTGGTCTGAATAAATAATAACACCGAATTGACATTGAGAAAACAACATTTTCTCTTAATATCTTTTTGCATGAGGTAACATTGTTTTTATGTGTTTAGTCTACATATTTAATTTTATCAGACATCTAGAAAATAAAAATATATCCTGTATTAGACCCTGTTTTAGCATTAACGACTGAGATTTAGATAGCTTAGTGAATTTAGTAGCCAAAATGTATCTGATAATAGTCTCGTGACTTGGATTTTTCCCGTGCGCTTTTAGTAGAAGACAAAGGCTAACAAACATTCTTTGGGTTATATTGTTGGTTGGAATTCTACACAGTGGCTGTAAACCACTACGACGTCCACGTCATTCTTTGCTCCCCTTTTTTATAAAAAATCGATTTTAACCAATTTCCTGGAAATTATTACGATTATAATGATTACGACTCGACTTTAATTCGTCGTAAAAAACACATAAACGTTTTCTTTACTGGAATAAAAGTCATTTAACTGATAAATAAAACACCATATAGTCCTAATACCTAGTAATATGGATATACGCCATAATATATAGGCTACTGCACTATATGGACCATGGATATATTTTTCGATATGGTTTTGAAAAACCACACTCGTCCTAATAGTTTCTCTTAACCACCACATAATAAGTTTTCTTACTGTGCCGCTAGCCTTAGAATAGAAAAACTGCATATTTTTAAGAGCATTGTTGCTAGGTTACTCAATGACATAAATAAATTCAAAATTTCTTGAATTACGTCTGATTTTCGAAGCTTTTTCATGCAATTTTTTTTTTCAAAATCTATCTCAAAAAATATCTCTTTTATTAGGTGTTATTGAGGGAGGCAATCTTATGTGGGGCACCCTATATACAGAAAGCTCAAAATTAATTTGAAACATGAATATTTTTAATTAATATTTACCATATTTGTTTTCTTTTAACTTCCAAGAGGCATTTTCAATTTATTTTTTTATGACAGAGTCGTCACTAGCGGCTGTTTTAATAAAGTATGTAGAGGTTATTTTTGAAATTTAAGGTACAGATTTTAGTACGTGATTAGGGAAGACAGTCTTGTATTCGGTGATATTTTTATAGATTTTCTTAGAAACACCCTATATTTATGTTTAAAACTGAATATAATGGATTAGTTCTAATATTTCACTTTATGTATTACACTGAAATATCAATGATTTCAATGTTGTTCGCATTTAAGTTTAGATTAGATATATTCTTTTATATTAAGTTTTTAAATTAATCTGAATTTCCATTAATGAATTTAATATAAAAACATTTGCTATTAGCAGTTCGCAATCGAAAAAGTGTTCAGCATCACCATCCAAAAATAGGCTGCTTTAGAATCGATACGATTACGCGAAGAAAGAGTTCAACTTCACCTGGTGATTTGATAGAACAAATATACGAACTGACCATTCTGCAATATTTAGTGCTGTTGATCCTAATCACGCGTGAATTATAAGAGATATCCATGAAACTATTAATATGTAGGTAAAACGCCTTTCAAGCGCTACCTAGCGCAACGTTCAACTGCACATTAGACTTTCATGGATGCAGATTGCGATAACCAAAGACCTAACAAAAAGCACATAACTGCTCCACGCCTTCATCAATTGTTAGATAGCCAAGAAGTTCGTAGCAACGCTAAAAATAAAGAAGAGTGTCGTATACGTAAAAATTAAAAAGCAATATCATGAAATTTACTGAGTTGCTTATGTGCCTAATTCTGAGGGTAGATGTTAAGAATATTTCAGAGAATGATGAATATAATACACTGCAATGTCTGCCCCTATTTCTGTCCTTCTGTACTTTTAATCGTTTAGGGAACTGTTAATAGTGTTAAATGTGTTAACTGTTAATCGCATATACAATGTCATGTTCATTAGGTACTTCTTGATTTTCTGAAGGAACAAATGCTCAGAAAGGCTTCTTACGTATTATTATTTCAATGTGAATGAAGAAGTTAGGTGAAACTGTGAACTCAATCATCTTAGAAAGATTACTTCCGTACTTTTAATAAGGC
>JAWQRJ010000200.1:0-24876 GCA_033557515.1 Diorygopyx duplodentatus
GAACCTAAATGTTTTATAAATTTATTAAAAAATATTGTTTAAAATTCGATATCCCGAAAACGGTAAAATTTAGGTATATGGTGTTTTATACAAATTATTTCGTTAAAAAAAAAGAAAATTATATATAATATCTTTTTAACCGGTAAGGAAACAAAGAAATAAATATATCAATCGTATTCTACGTCAAAAACTACCTTAAGAATGTTTTGTCAGATGCCCAAAGTTATAAATTATAATGCAGCTAGCACATTCAAGAAATTGGTAAAATTTGAATTTTCATAGATATCTCGATAACGGTTACAGATGTCGACATGCGGTTTTCGCCAATTAATTCAGCTTCAAAAAAGAGCTTCAGACGCCGTTATCCGATTTGCGCTATCTAGCACCAAAACAGGACTTTCCATATCAAACCATCAAAAATGTTCCAAAAATATAAAACGTATCAAAGTTGGAGTTTTTTAAATGGAATGCGCTGTATATTATTTGATTTTTAGTTTCTACGATCAAAATAATACCGTGTTTCATTAAGGTTTACCTCACCTAAACCTAACGGTTTTTTTAATATTAGGAAATTTGTGGCGATGTAGTAATAATGTTAATAATTTAAAAACAACATTTATTATTCCTTTTACATCAAATTCACCTTAATTACATTTCTTGTCACACTGGCGAAAAAATTCTTAAAGTATGCAGGGTGTCCAAAAATTAAGTCTAAATAATTACGAGATTTGAAGGGTAAAAACTTGTTTAATTTAAATGGAACGCCCTATATTTTATACTAAGAATATATGTAAAAGTTAATTGTCTATCGAATACTATTATGCTTCACGTTTTGATGGAAAACGCACATTTTTCAGAATGCAAACTGGGTTAAACAAATATAATATTTATAAAGTCACCTATGGTATTTTGACAAGTCAAAATTGCTTGTTTGCACACCCCAGGTTATTAAGAATATTTTAAATATTACGTACGTTCTAGTTTAAACTGTGAATAAAATAATAGTAAATGGTGGAAATACATTATAATAAATGTTCAAAATGACGACCGTTCGATTCTAAACACAACCGTATCCTCTTTTTAAAACTCTCATGCCCGTTTGCACACAACATTTCTGAAAAGTTAATCGGGGATTAACGAGCCGTTAGCCAATCAGATTGAAGAATTCAAATTTTCAAATTTGAATTCAATAATGTGATTGGTTAACGGCTTGCTAACGATCTGTCAACATGACAGCAGTGCTTTATGCAACCGGGCATCAGTAACATTTGCTAGCACTTCTGGGTTTATGCTCTGGAAGGCTTCTCTAATGAGCCCCTTCATATTATCTGGTGTTGTTGGAGGCGTGTCCTCAACGATTCCCATTACGCATCCCCATAAAAAGAAATCCGCAGAAGTTAAGTCCGGCGGTCTTGGTGGCCAATTTTTGTATCCACTTCTTCCAATTCATCGATTTTCAAAATACACATTTAAAAATGCTCGGACCCCACGATGGAAGTGTAGAGGAGGAGCTCCATCCAATTGCAGCCATATCGATCTCCTTATCTCTCTAATGCCATCTAATAAGAAATTCATTTATCAAAAAATCCAAATACAATATTCCAAAAACACTATTTAAATGGTGTTTTTGAAAAAATAAGGACCAATTACATGTTCTCCCATTATTCCACCCCATACATTCACTGTGCTGATTATTAATTACTCTAAGTTGATGCGGATTGGAATCAACATAGTAATGAAAATTGTCTGTTAATGGATCCACTGTTGTCAAATACGCATTCATCACTAAACAGAACAGAATTAAAAAAGTTTTAAGTAAGCAAGTAGGTTTTAAGACGCCTTATTGTTATAAAATGTCTCTGAACCTTCTAAAATCCGTAAAATCCGTTGTTAGCTCTGCAGTATAGGAATGTGTGACGAATTTTAAGGATTGACGTCAATGAAAATCGCGAATCATATCGTGTTTGAGATTAGAAAGTTAAAATATTACTTGCCTACAGTGATATTTCTCATACTGGAGCTGTCAATTATCAGTAGATACTTTCCAGAGGACGCAAAACTAATGAAGCGTTTTATTGCCTTTTGGCCTAAAATGCTGGGGCACTGTTGGAAAGCTATGTAATATCTAAGCTGGCGTGCTAAAATCTAGCGGCGATTAGTCATCTCCTTGTACCAGTAACCTGATCAATAACATGTGCGTTGCAAGTTAATTTCGTCGACACATTTTATGCCGCTATAAAATATTTGAATGGTTGAATGTAATAGCAACGAAGAAAATATGTGTGAAGTTATAAGCTATTTTCCGCACGAATTGAATTTATTTATATTTTGCATCAACTTTGCAAAATAACATCAATTTTATAAGAGATAAAAATAGTTTATAAACACACTGATTTACAAAGTAAGCGTATTTACATGATAGCATCACTTACTTCATCAAACACCTTGCCGCAGTCTCTTGACCAATTATTGGAAATAATTTAAAAAACAAATTTGGTTTCCACATTGCTTGATTTCAGACAATCAACTATCAAGGTCAACTAACAACTAACATTTACTGAAGTAATGACAATATATTGCATTGTAAGTAATTTTTAGTTAATTAAATTGGGAAATGAATTGAGGAACACATTAAACAATCTGGTGTGAAAATGCAGCAACTGTAAGAGTCTGAAGCAATAAACAGAAGTGCCTGTTAATTCAGTTAATTTTAGAACTTTCACAGGTATTTCTTATAACATAACACAACAAACCGTCTGTATTTTGTAAGTAATAAAAATTATAAATACATTGGAGGAGTCTCCATCTAGTGGATCCTAGTGAAGCTAGAAAATTGATCATCACAACAGCGTTTGCGAAAGAAAACTGTATTAGGTATAATGCTTTATTTTACGTGAAAAGAAACTATGAAGATAAAAGATACTGTATAAATAAAACAAACAAAGTAAAGAAAAGTTTTGTTAGGTAATTTTATTCAGAATATTTTTGTTTTGTGCCGCAGTCCTAATATATTTGTTAATTATTTATTTGCCCAAAGTGAGTGAGAGATCCGTGATTAATGATGAATGATTTAACCTTCAAACAATTAATAAGTGATAATGAGTTAAAAATCTCTAAATTTCTAAGTCGAAATAGAAACTGACTATACCTATTCGATCTCTCTAAATTTAGAAATATAAAATTAGCCCTAACTTCGCATGCTTTGGTCGACTTAATTTAACACTCCACTACTTCAATCGCTTTTTTAAATTTTTTAAATTTTGAACAAAAAGTAGTGATTATTGCCAAATTGTACGATGTTAATACGATTGTTTCCAATCTTAATTTTTTTCAAATGAATTTTGTTTGCAATAACTGTAATATATATATAGGTATTCTTTGGTAGACAGGATTTCTCGTGCAACTGGTTCATTAGAAGTTTTCAATTTTCCGGTGTTTGTATTTGTTTTTGAATTTCTGGTACTGATATTAGTTCTTCCTCGTATTTTAAAGCAAAATACTTTCACACAATTATCTTATCTGTTCGGCCGGAAATCGATATTGACTTTCTTCTTTTAAGTAGAATGCTTTTATTTTGGTTTCTACGTATTATAGTATACTGATATTGATTGGGTTTTCCTATACTTAAATCATTCGGAATTGAGAATCATCAAGAGCATTACCCTGAAGAATATATGGAAAATTCATTTTCCTCCATAGTTTTAAATACATAACTTTTTATTGTATAGTAGAAAATCCAACTCGTTTTAGCATAGCAACCTCAACATAATTAATTACTCCAGTCTCGAAGTAAATGATAATAATTATTATCAATTGATATTAATGTGGAGAGTGCCGACTTTTCTCCCTTAAGAATCTTTATTAATTTTTAAGGGTTACTTCGTGAACAGCAAATTCGTAAAGCTTATATTTATGTAGAAATTAATTCAGAAAATACGTTGCCATTAAATTCATTACAGTAACTAAACCTCACACTCAGCATTTTCACTATACCGTAACACTGTTTGTTAATTCTTAGGGTTAGTTCGCGGGCGATAAATTCGAAAGATATCGTGATCTATGAAGAAATCATGTAGTTGAGTTTTAATTTTTATTTTGACATTTGAGGTAACAATTTATTGCGACAATGATCCATATGTGATAAAATTCTCCGAGACACCCATGTATTTGTTTATTTTATTACTTCAGTAATGAGCAATGTGACATTTTAAAGCTGTAAAATACAGTTTCTACTTTCCATAGTCTGCCTATTATTATTATTATTATTATTATTATTACTAAATTAACTTTGTTTATCGCTTCACAAACCACTAATTTCATGTTTCTCTCAATTACAATCATACAAATCCAACTTTTACTTTTACTGCCAAACCACAAGTTTGTTATTGTCATTTATGGTCGATCTTTACTATCTATCGTTTTGTTTTCTATGGTTTTTCAAAAGTATGGTGATGAGTATGAGTATTTTATTTTAATACATAGTATATCTTTGGTTAACATATCTATTTAAAAAAATACATATATCACAAGCCAACACCCGTGCATTTTAAAAAAATATATGCATAAATATTGCATGTATTAATATCAGGCAGTAGTTTTTTAACAGTGCCAAACTCTAATTATATTTACACCTCCAAATATTTGTAGATTGTCCTTTCTGGGGCAATCAACAGCTGTGAACTATAAATCTGAATTTACTTAATTGCTTGTTGAAACAGCAATAAAATTTTCCCTTTTGTTCTCAACATACTTCTTCCGAATATGGTATAGTATTGTTATTATATCCAATGATTTGTGATTGATTTATGGTTTAGAGATCGAGTATTTATTTTTTAAACCCTTTTCTGCCTCCTGAAGAGCTTTCGTATGACGCACACTTCTCACACATGGTAGAAGATTCATGGCCTACAGCGATTTTCTATTTTTGAACCCACCTTAACGCATTTTAAATTCACCGGTTTTATTAGCCAAGCACTTTGCATTATCATTCGAAGTGTTTCTTGTTACGATCCTTGGCTACAATAGCGTACTCTGGTATTAAGAGTTATGATTTCTAATCTGTGCTTTCGTCGAAGCATAAAAGTTCTAATTCTAGCTGGATGGTAGGCATAAAAATGTGCGTACCGCGGAGGCAGGATAGAAAGTATAATAAAAAGGAAACACGGTTAAGATGTCTGCAAACGCCGTCGGGTTTATGGTGAAGATGCTGGCGAGAAGAAGGTCAGAGCCTCTAAAAAGATACGCACTTCTTCCACTTTTGTAGACGCGGAACAAAGCTCGAGAACGAATCGATGTTACGGTACGTTGCCAATCTGGAAGGTGCTTCGAAAAATGACAACAGCTACTGGAACAAAAGGCCAAACAGATCGAGGCGATAAATAATAAATGCACGTCGAGATTTAGGCCGCGATGTGATGATGTGTACGGGAGATTAACACTTTCTCCCTGTTAGATTGAGGCATTAATAATGCTACGGCGACCATAAGATCTTTTTAGATGGCAGATGCGGTAAAAGCCACAAAAGGTTCCCTATAGAGTTGCGGTGACACTCGTTGATAATTTATACGCGAAGTGCAATGGTGGTGAAAGATTTAAAACAATAAAAAGCATTGTCGAAGAGTAGAACAACGGTGTTATAGATAAGCAGAAGCAATTTTGTATGGTTGGCGATTGCATGACTCTAAGCTATCTATCTTTTCACGTTACCACTCTTAGCAATAAACTATCTGAACTGGTGCGGCGATGGAAATTTGCAAGAATAAGATAAGAAATGCGCTATTGTGCTCGTGCTCTGATTATAGAATGCAGTTTCTGTACACGTTTTGCCTAGAGAAATTGATGAAGGTATATAAAAAATTGTACTTGAACAATCAAATTAATAAGTTTACTAAATCGTTTAGTAAAGTGAATAAATATTGCATTGGATTGAGTAAGTGACAATATATTAGTATAGTTTATTAATGGACAATAATCTGCTAAATGAGACATATCCCTTCTTGTAATTATTTCCTAATCCTAAATAACCTAAGATAATTTCTGTATGACTAGCAGCCGCCAGTTTCTTTATCTTAAATTTTCATGATTTTATTTTGTATACTATTCCGGATTTCTATATTTTGATGAAGAGAATATTAGGTTAAAAATAAAGGAAATTCTGTGTTCACGTAGCATAATTCAAAATTCTGCGTATCACCAGTCGTACGCATACCGCAGGTTGAGAACCTCTGCGGTAGAGATAGGTTGTTATTCCGTGCAATAGTCCGTTGAGCAATCTGGATTTTTGTGCGTCTCTTTGCCGTATCTGTCTACTGATGCCACCATCGCATTGCTGCAGTGATACCTATTTCGTTTTGTACGACGAGTCACAATTTTGCGGTCAGAAAATCCAGCTGTTTCATTCCAACAATCCTTCCTAGTTCAATGTCCGTCAAGTCGTGTGGAATGCCCTCTTAGGTAATATCCGTGGTTCATTCATTCTTCAAAAGCCATAATTGCCAAGCATAGAAAACATTATTTCCCATCCAAACTTCAGAAAATAGAAGTGGGTTCATTATAACTCAAAGCTATAATGAACCGACTGAGCTACAGCTCAAAGCTATAATGAATTGCTAATTGTTGACGTAAAACAAAATTGTTGACCGTGTTAATATTTACCTGTAACCTTTGAACACTTAATGCTACTATTGAATTCTGCGGAGATCATAGCCAACCAATTATATTCGCCGCATTTGTGTCAGTAGGCGACAATAGACGCAGTGAATTTATTAATAGGTGCAGGTAATGGTTTCGTTAATATACAGCCCCTGGCACTTGTTTTGTTGTAACATGTTTTCAGTATGGACACTTTCTACGCGTCATGTACGCTCACATGCTTAGTATAAAAGTCCCGTTAAGTGTACTGGAAATATTCAAGTGGCCGTGCGGTGATAATTACCGGAGATAACGCGACTCAAGCTGGGAAACCGGAAAATATTGCTGCTTGAACTTCTCTTATTAAGACGTGGAAGACAACGTAGACGACGTGTCTTACATGCAGAATATAAGTTAGTTTTTACGTTTACCTGCATGCTCTACTTTCACACAAGCAATTATAACACATAAAAATTGAAACTTGGTGTAATAAATTACTAGTTTCAGTCTGAATAAACAATAATCGTATAGTTCCAAGAAGTGGGACTGATGAACACTTCTGCAAAACCAAACGGGTAAAAAATTTAAATAAATTTACATCCTTAAGCCATTGTTTTAAAATCTTAGTTATTCATGTTTAAGTGATCACGTGAACACAACAACGTGCCGTGGAAACATCATACAATTTTTATCTGTTTTGTGGTATTTATTATACGCAGTGGAACAATTTTGAAATAGAAAGTTATATGCAGGAAATTATGAATATTGTATGGATGTGGGGAGTGTGGTTTTTCCGTTACATATGTGCCGTCATGGATTCTTAATGCTGAAAGTTGAAAGATATCCCATAATCAGAGTGAATACATGGAGTTATAGTATCATAGGTTAAGTCACTGGTTCCCAACCTTTTTGTACCTTCGCCCCCCCTTTTTCAAAAAAAAATTGTTGTGCCCCCTTCAATTTTCGTAACAATGTAATTTCACAAATACTGTCCAAAAACAATATAACCATATTTTATATAAAATAGTTTTTATACATCAAAAAATATTTATTTAATATTTATTAAGTATTGATAATTTTATTATATTTAACAAACCATACAAAATTACAGAAAAAAATACATGTTTTATTCAACTTTAATGTAATATTAATGCGATGGTTGGGCTTGTTTTTGAGTGTAAATTTTCTCAAACAGGTGTCATTGAAGATATCGCTATTCTTAGTTCACTTTCAATCACTAAACGGGATCGATACTTTGTCTTTAACACGGCTACAGCAGAAAACCCCTTTTTTCGCATAAGTAAGTGTTACGTATTTAGCTTTCTTTACTCGCAGCCAAAACGTAACAATATTATTTTCTTGTTCAAACATCTGCTTTAATGTGCTGTCATAAGTCGATTATCATTTCTTGTTCTGATGTTGAAAGTCCAAAAGCTTCATACTTCTCAATCAAAAATGGATTTCTTATCCATTCATATTTCAACATGTCTTTAAAATAAAACAAGAATTGCTTCAATAGACTGGTCAAGTGATTATTGATAAAAACTTTACTTTCATCTATTTCATCTGCAGGAACATGTCAAAATTATTATTTTTCAAATTTGTTATCCAGATTTCCAATTTTTACTTTCTCTCTTAAAAAGAGAAAGTAATGTTTCATAAACGCAGTAGCCTTGTCTCTCTGCATCAGAGTATGAATTTGAGACCCTTGCATTGATTTATTTAAAGTATGTACTGAGTATTTCAAAAATGTCCACTAAATACGCAAGTTTTACAAGAAATTTTCATAAACTTGTCATAAAACAAGTTTGCTTCGTCTCTGTTATTATCAGTCAGAAATATTGCAATCTCTTCTTTTAATTCAAAAATCCTTCGAAGTACGTTGGAACGGAAAGCCAACGTACCCCACAATAATATATTCTTCTTATAATATATTTATTATAAGAAGTGCTCTACTGTTTTTAATAAAATTTACAACTCTTATAATAACTTCAAATGCTGTTAGTAGATCCTCATTCATTTGTTTTGAAACAAATGATTGTCTATGAATCATGCAATATGTCCAAATTGCACAAGGAGCCACCTTTCGAACTAGTCCCTGTAGATAAGCGTTTTTTCCTGCCATAGATAGACCTCCATCTGTGCATAGCTCAATAGAGTTTTTCCACGGAATGTAATTTTCATTAAAAAAATTATCAATCATATTAAAAACATGGCCTGCTGTAGAATTGCTTCCAAAAAGTTTACAGAATAACATATCTTCTCTAACATCAGTTTAGACAACATATCTTACATATGTAATCAAATGTGCATCTTTAAGTACATCTGTTGCTTCATCTACTTAAGTTTTAGTTTTTCTATTAATTGATCGCAAAGATCTTCAGAAATATCGGAAATTCCTCCCATCGTATTATCTGCAAGTGGATTTTTTTTGTTTGGTGTATTCAAATATGATATTTTGGTAACAGCTGCATGGCCCCCTTCCAACAATTTTATGTCCCCCTAAGGGGGCGCACCCCACAGGTTGGAAACCACTGGTTTAGGGCATAGTACATTGCGTTCTTGGCCCACTTATGAGTAATTTAAACGTTGCAAGGATCTAGCGTAGGTTAACCTTGCCGTGCCAGCATAACAATATTAAAAAACAATCGTAGTTGGCTATAATTGGTTATATTGTATGGGGAGAGTTTACGATTTCACTTTGTCTAGAAATTTGACTACGATTTGTAAAATTAATGCTCCCTGGTGGACACTCAAATTGGCTTAAAGAACGGCTTTCTTTTTCATTTTCTTCTAACATTGCAATACAATCATTTTGCTTAATCTTGATTGAGTGTTGTGAAGTAGTAGCTATTGGCAAATTGTTGCGGTAACCTGATTGTGGTTTAAAGTTGTTGCGGTTTTAACAAATGGTAGTATGGATGTCATCACGTCTGTTAAATTATTTTTTTCTTGCCCCAGACACGCTTGGCCCAGGTTTCATTTGCGACACAAATACTGCCCGTAAAATTTTCCATTATTCTTTGCAAGCAGCACCTGAAAAAAGAAAAAAATGCGTAACGAATCCGCTGTATACAGTGAGTGCCGAAAGTTTGGCTTACTTTCGGAAAATTAATACGAAAACTTCTAAGGAAAAGGCTTGCAAAACGTCGATTTCTATTTTTAATCACAAAAATTTACTGGTCAAACTAATTTGCCCTTGGGTTATGATTCCTTTTAGCGTTCACTGTATAATAAGCAGCCTTTCAAATATGTACATCTAGCGACTGTGTCTTCTTTTGTGGTGGTGTCTTTATTTTTATTTTATTTTTGTCTATATTTTTCAAGAGGAAAATACAATGGGCCCAAAAATCGTAGCCAAAACTACAGAAGCTATTTGGCAGGCGCTTAAGGATGAATAATTGAATATATGCCAGTTGCTAACACACAGAGTTGGAAAAATATTGCAAATCGTTTTTACGAGCTATGGTATATACCAAATTGCTTAGGCGCGATATACGTATACAGTTGGGCTAATTCTGGCTGAACATATTATAATTACAAACATTATCATTTAATACTATTAATAACTTGCAGTGATGCTGATGGTTGTTTTACATACCACCGCCTTCAATATTGCCGCATAATACACAAAATTACAATTTTCCATATTGTTTTGTTGTCGATGAAGCATTTGTCCTTTTACCTTTTATTAATTAAAGAATTAATTATCGGTTGTTAAAATTTTAGGTAGAAACATCAGTTCACTGCCTTAAAGTGCAGACAGTTGTTAATATTATTATAAATGAATATGCATTCTTCACAATTTTGTCCGTGAAAATAGAGGTACATCATTTGTATAGAACGCATTAAATGTAGATGAAAATAATACAAATATCATGAAAGAACGATTGCAAGAAGGAAACATACTAGTGAATATAAATTATAGCACAACAACATGCAATTTGAGGGGCTACTTATCAAATTACTTCTTGTCACCACAGGCCGAAATTCCATGGCGGCGGAATTATATTACATGATATAATAAATGTATATTAATAACCTATAGATGTAATAAACAATAATAAAAGGTTAAATACTTGACATGTTCATTTCCTTTACGACATTATTGAAAGCCGAGTTATAATATCCTTTCTAGAATACTGTGTTAATTGAAAATTATATAAACAAGAGTTCTTTTCTACCTCATGGATAAGTTGTACGTTAAAAGCTTGGTCATCCATCTTTTCGGTCGCACATTAGTTGGTTCGGACTAAGGAAATAATATTTCCCCCAGTTATTTGTGTAGTACAAAAATGATTGATACAAGAATGAGAAATTGTACTACAAGAATAAGAGATGAATGAAACACGTTTTTTAGAAAACAATTACATTCTGTTACAAAGTTAATTTTGGAAGAACATGGAAACTAGTGGATTATTTCGTTGAATATTTTCTGGTGCGAAAATTTTATTTACTACTTGTACCTTCTTACTAAACGATTATTAAATATATCTTAGCAATGTTTGATGGTTCCCATCGCAGAAGACTGACGAAAGTAGTGACCGATGTATTCTGTGGCATTTGGCAAATTCAAACATGTAGCCACTAATTTAGGTATTTTCTAAATTGATGTATTCCTACTACCTGTCTAAAACCCTTTCCGTTGAGACATTTAAAGAAATATCGGATGCTACTCATATCTTCTGGGCTTAAAGCCTAAGATAAGATACCTGCGGTAAACATTTAAGTCCATTTGATTAACTAATGATCTTTGTTTCTTAGTTTTAGAGTATGGTATGTTAACTAAAAGCTTAGATTGTAGATCTTCTATATCTTGTAGGGTCATTTTAACAAACTCATCCATTCTACAAGCTCCGGAAGTACCAAATATTAAAGTAACCTATAACAATATATAAATACTTACTTAAATTTTTACGGTTGTCCGGGAATGTTCAGCTTTTCCTATGAGACATAAAATGTACTATTACAAATGATAATAATAATACATTTATTTGCGGCACCAAATCCCAAATAAAAATTAATGATAAAAAGGTCATTTTTACTTTCAACTCATAAAGAGAAAGTAATGCATTCGGGCCAAAATTTTGATGTTGACATTTTGATATATCTTAGCATTTATTACAAGACTAATGGCATCATTATGGCCCATTGGTCTGTCCGTATATCCTATGTCCGTTTGTTAGTCTGTTGCCAACACTTCTCCTATTTCTAATCATTTTAGGCTAAAATTGTTCAAATAAATGTTGTATGAGAAATATATGGTATTTCTGGGCAACAACTGGTAAGATCATTAATGTAAATTAAATATAGAACAGCTCCTAGTACGGAAACCTGAGGTACTCCATGTGTCAATTTAGCGAAGATGATGTTAAGTTATTGTGTTTTGTACTTCGCTGGTGACCAACAAGGTGAGATTCGATTAATTGGTTGCTTTTTGTTGTGAAGTTATAATGGGCACGTTTATCACTCGTAAAATGTACTACCAATTATTTCTTTGTTTTGAAATCCATCTTCTATCATTGACAGGAGCTTATTGATAGCAGCGGTAGTGGAAAAGTATTTAAATCAAAACTGGTTACAGTCGAATAAATTATATTGCTCAAAGTGTTGGACTATTTTACTTTTCAATACATTTTCAAAAAGTTTGCTTATTATGGTACAACTGCTATTGGTCTTAAATTACAACAGGACTGTGGTGCTTTACATTTAGGTGTAGGAACCACTAGTCTTTTAAATGTGACAGGGAAAGCAGATGATCTAATACAGAGGTTAAACAATTTAGTTAGTAGCTGAACAATTTAGAATAATTAAAAAACTTTCAGTTATTGAAAAAACTAATATTTATAATTGATATACCGTAATATAAATTTTGGCGAGACAGATTTCATGAAGTCCGTATTATATACGATTATTTCCGAAATAATGCGTACTATTCCTTTAAGGAAAATCGTATTATAAATAATTTATTATGAGTCAATGGCTTAATTTTTTTAAATATTACATGAAAATGTAAAACTGTCGATAATGTGACACCGCATTTGATTTTGCCCACAAATTTCATATTTTCATATTTGAAGCTAACAATTATAGCCGATTCGTCAAATATAAATGAACATGACTTTGAATTATTAACCTCAAATATGAAATTTGTAAGTAAGTTAAATAAAATATGTACCCTGTTTAAATGAAACAAGGTACATTAATGTATTTTTGGATTTCCCGTTGATTGGATTTGGATTTCCCGTTGAATTTGTGATCTTATATTAACATATATTTGCCCAAAGTCGCACCGTTTAGAGAAGGTCGGAGGGTTAAGTAAGAGAAAGTCATGTGAGTGAGCCTCACCAATTTATTATTATTTAGCTACTAACTAAACTGTTTAACCTCTGTATTTGATCATCTGCTTTCCTTGACGCGTTAAAGAAGACTATAGTGGTTCCTATACCTAAATGTAAAGCACCGCAATCCTGTTGTAATTTCAGACCAATAGCAATGATACCATAACAAGCAAAATTTTTGAAATGATATTAAAAAATAGAATAGTCCAACACTTTGGAGCAATATAATTTATTCGACTGTAACCAGTTTGTTCTTATCGTCAATTTGTTATTCAATTATCTAGAGCTATCAGGTATTGTTTTAATATACCTCCGATCAGAATACCTAGAAAAAGATCACTCGAAAACGATATCTTTCATGGGCTGTACGTTGCTTACATTTGGTTACATAGTGTTGACAATACAGACCTATTTAGCATACCTAAAGAAAATAATAATATGTAACGAACTCCTGTAAGGAAGAATTTATCTCTACACACTTAATGCCATTATAAAATGAATATTTTGATTAATTTAAACAAAAGGTTGACACATTAAATTTGAACCTTGAAAATTATGGACTCTAAAACGAATTGCCATTTGAGAGGCTGTTATCAGCGGTACTTACCTAAACAGTTAAAGTGAAATTAAACCTGGTGTGTGAATATCAACGGTATTAATTCCTTGTATTGTTGATTATATATTGTTTAATCAGCTTATTCCCACATCAATTAATTAAAACGATTGCGGTCTTTTCGATATTTTTTTATTGATTTATTATGCACTCCTACATGTTCCGTAATTGTTACATTAGTTACGTAGTTCGTGTTGTGTAGTTAATCTCTATTTTAAATTGTAATGGTAGCATCTCTCACCTTACCACCTTTGAACTACTTACTTGTCATATTGAGCTGTCTAACGGTAGATATTGTTGCCGTTGTTTATTGAAATCTGTTTTGGTATTGAGTTTGTCTACTCCCTTACGTATCTGTAATTTTTATTGTTTTATTTGTTATTCCAGATCTATTGTTTTTTATATTTGTATGATCGTTCTTGTTAAATTTGCTTCTAAATTCATAAACTCGACTCCTGTTTATTTCTGTATTATTACTGTTTATGTTATGTTTCTCTTTGTTATGTCCTTATTTTTCGGTATTTCTTTACTGTTTTGTGTGTTCTAGTTCTTCCGTTTTTCTCCTTCTTATTCCATAGCCATAGCCAACTCGTGTTTTCTGCGTTATTTCTATTTTTGGAGTGTATGTTGTAGCGTGGCGATGATGTTTATGTTGTTGTGCCGGATCGCCATCTTTGTAAACTGTTTTGAACGGTGAAATTTATAAATTTAATTATCTTTGTATAGTTTTTGTTAGTGTATTTATTTATTCATTTATCTTTTGTACGTTACGCTACATGTAGGTGACTACAGCGTATAAGGATTTTTAGTGATTACTATAGAGGGGGTTTTGTCAGGTTTGTTTGTTCATTTAAGGATCGTATATCTTGTCTTGTGTATTTGATTTTTCTTTTTCGTATGCTTCATATAATTCGGGCATAAATCCTGTGTTGTTGTGGTGAAGAATATTTGCATTTTTGTTTTGGTCGAATTGATGTGAATAGGTTAGGAAGTGTCCACCGAATGCTGAGTTGATGTTTTGTTTGTGTTTTTTTTAAACAATAGAAATAATCAGAAAAGTATAACCCTTTTAATTAATTTATATTGTGAATTTTTATCTTCAATCATACGTTTAAGACACATACTCACTTATGTCCTGTGTTTGTTCTCCAAAATACAACTTGCCAACATTTTTGTCAAGCATTTTAATTCAGACTTGCTCCGAAATAGCTGAGACGAGTACAACATAAACGACACTTTTAAACCGATAAAAAATATTGACCATACGTTTATTATATACGACAATACGTTTATTTGGCGCAGCAGAGGCTGCTGCGACTGTTTTACTACTTAGTATAGCTCTTGCTCTTCAATGTACGGAAATATTTAAATTTTTAAGAGAATGTTAGATTTACTCAGAAACGCGTTTTAGCACAAATGTTCGAATACGTTTATTTAGCGCAGCAGAGGCTGCTGCGACTGTTTTACTACTTAGTACAGCTCTCACTCTTCAATGTACGGAAATATTTAAATTTTTACCAATTGATATACTTGTTGTTATCTCACTGGATGTTACAATTATTAGTGGCACCATTTTGAAAGCTGTGATGATTTGAGTTCGAATGACCCACATGAAATAGCATCCAAAACAAATTTGGAGGAAAAGCATTTGTTGTTATTTTTGTTTTGTTCTATTCTGTTTTCTTGAAACGTAATTTTAGGCAGAACTTACCATCTTTCTGCAGCTTATGCTTACTAAAATATTTATCTAAACTCTTCTTTGAATTAAACAAATTAACTTTAATGCCTGCAACGTATATCTTGAGTATCGATCCTTTGTGGAAAGCTAAAATTACCGGTTACACGACTAAAACGTCTCTAATTATCTACGTCACCACACTAATTACGTAAAAGTTACAAAGTACACATTAAACACGAACTTCCTTTCCCCACCACGTCCCTTTAGCTAACAATAAGTGAGTATCCCGATTCCGCCCAGTCCAACAGGTCTCGCAGTGTAAATATTTAAACAGACGATTGTAATAAGTACCTACGGAAAAGTACAATTAAACGACTGACAGCCGGTTTTGCGAATCACCACCGTATTTTATATCGCTAATTAGCAGTTTCGGCGGACAAAACCGGCTTCCTTTTTTTTGGTTTCAATTTGCGAGTTTAATATGAACGTTCTCCGCATGGCTACAGTTGGAAGTATGGTTCTATTTCCGCCCCACCTTGTTATCGTTTCAGCAATCTCATTCCACGGTTTCATGCAGTGGATTTTGAAATATTCACCATATTACTGCACCAAATTATTAATATGTATTTTCCCGCCACGTATAACATCTATATCCAAATTGAAATAATATGATGAATATGGTTATTTCATTACATTATTGGTTTATGTATTTGCTGGGTTAGTAATCTAACATTAAAAATTTTCCTGCCACGTGTAACATCCATATCCAAATTGAAATAATATCATCAATATGGTTATTTGGTTACATTATTGGTTTATGTATATGCTGGGTTTAATACACTCAACGAACAAAATTAAACAGAGATAGAAACACAAATAATACTACAAATAGCAGAAAAAGGCTATCTTTAATTACTTTTTCAATGTTGGCATTCATACCAATAATCTCTATAGCTCCTTCCATGCTGTTCGCAGTCATATACCTTACTGACCTCAATTATTGACGTTTCTTCAACCGTTACTATTTCCACTTCGGCGAGCTGACGCACCTTCTTTTGGTTGTGATTTCCACCACTTGGATCTGATTGTTTTCACTTGTGAAAAACACAAGTGAAAAAGCGTTTGGATATTGGTTGCTACTGCCGTTTTTGTCATCAGTAGTTAAATTAGTCCTTCGAGGCGGTTCTTGAATCCGGATTCCGACTAATCTAGCAAGCTTTGCGTGTAAATATTTGAATAGAAGATATCTCTGAAAACTACAATTAAGCGACTGTTTCGTTTTCATCACCACTATTTTATTTAGCTAATTAGCGGTTTCGTCGAATGAAAAGGTAATTCTCCTTTTTTGTATTCACTTTGCAAGTCGGCTATGGACATAGCCCGCATAGCTACAGTTGGAAATTTCGTTCTATTTCCGTCCACCCTCGTTAGCGTTTCAGCAATCCCATTCCGTGGTTCCATGCGGTGGATCTTGAAATATTCGCTGACAATTAAGCGGAATGTCGTTCGATCGCGTGTAGTCCGCATTTAACGCGGATTGTGACATAATTAAGCCGCAATTTCAAATTTCCGTGTACCGTGCATCGTGCAGCTGTCGTGGCGGTAGCCTAGAATGCCCGCATAACGATAAATATTCATGCACTCGCGCAGCGTCGTTATTATTACGATAATTCCTCGAGTACACCTAAGCGCTACAACTGGAGCTGATGTCGCAATTAAAATTTTAATTGACCACTCGTTCGAGCCACCTCCGTTCCGGTTTAATTATATTAACGCTTGTTCTTGTTTAATTGTCGCGAAATCAAATACTAAAGCAAAGCTGCCTGCAATGAATTAAGTATTCAGCAGCAGAGCTACGTGTTTTGATAACACTTGCCTGTACTATTTGACATACAGGGTTTGAAAAGCCGATAGGGGAATATATACTGTGGTAGTAAATAGTACGTAAGAAGGGAGGTTGAAAAAGAAAGAAATTACAACTCTCGGCCAGAGCACTCCGGAACCAGTGCTTTCTTGTTTCTTAATTTCTTCTCTGCTTCATGGTTCAATGCTTTCACTTGGGGTCTTCTTCTTCTAACCAATCTTATCTACATCTCCCGATATCTTGTCGTTGTTTATATGAATATTTTTCTGTTTTGCTGATTATGTTTCCTTTCGTTTTATTATACCCTGATAGAATTTTCTCGTTTGTTGTTGTACGTAGCTGCTGATGAAATTTTGCAGTAGATAGATTTCTGTTCTATTTTCTTCTTTATGCATGTTTTTTGTGACATTCTTCTACATTTATTTTGTATTGTTATTTGTTTCCTGTTGAGTTAACTGTTTCAGACAAAATGCCTGCAACATACCAAACAAAGTGAACTTTGAAGCAAGCTGAGAATAGCAAAAACAACATCTAGGTCGAGCGGTTGATGCCATTAATACACGAAATATAGTCGTAAATGCAGCTGCAAAAGCCATCAACATTCCTAAAACTACATTGAAGGGCAGATTTAAATCCCAATATTTTTCAAAGGACACATTGAGATTATCCTCTTTACTTCCTCACACTCTAGGTGAGGAAGATGAGAAAGAAATAGCGAACCACATAAAAAACTTCAATAACGTGGTTTCACATCTTCTGTTCTTCAGTTTCGCAATACTCGCTGTTGCATTTTCTTTAACAGAAAAACAAAAATTAATGATTCATTTAATAGAAACACAAAAAGCAGGGTATGATGTAGGAAAGTTGAAAGTGTGTCAGTAGGTCGCGCTTTAATTGAAAAGACTGAACTGAAAATGATCTGATCGAAAACCTGGAAATGTCGTTAATGACATAAAACTGGTCTTTATTTTCAGTGAACTGGCTATTATTGTGGCAATTATGGAGCCAAAAACTGTAGTGCTTGTTTGTTGCAATCGAGAAGGCATATTTCATTTACCTTTCTGTATATTCAAGGGAAAAATAAAAAAACAGCCGAGTTTTCTGATGGGAGGCCTCCAGAATCAGTGCCTGCATACGTTAATTTTGATTTTTTTGTGATTTGTGAAAAATCACTTCACCCATCGGAAACTCGATGGAAATGTGCTCCTTTTATTGCGGTTTATGGTGCTCCTTTTATAACCTAATTATTCTTACGACAGCGAGGACAGCACTGATGATGAGGCCGACATTAAATGCGACGGCAGTGATTCAGTTGAAGGGTGTAATGAAGACGATGTAATTTTTTCCACAACCTACGCTTGTGGAAAAAATACAATGCAACAAGAAAACTAAGTAAGTGTACTAAATTTTGTAGTTGGTATCATGAAGGTTGTTCTAAGTATGTTTCCCAGTGCGATCATTGTGGAAAAACAATTAAGCTTAAAATCTAAATAAACTGTTTTACATGATTTTTCATTTATAGTATATATAAATGAATTATATGTATAATATAATACAAGAAAAATAATCATATTTTTTCCCACTAAAATCTTGTTATTTTTTTTGCCTAGAAGGAGGTCCCTGAGGAGTTCGTGGGAGATAAACTACCGATAAAACCTTTAATTTACAATAACTTAATTGTAAATGAAAATAATAGAGAATAGCTTTATATTAGCAAGTGCTAATATTTCTCAGTGTTTCATTAGTATTTTAGTTGCAAAAACAGGTTTGAAAAAGGGTACTCCATTTCTACCGGAATTAGAATTAATTAAACTAACAGGAAAAATCATTAATTAACAACAATTCCAGAGGAACAATTATGATATTAGTCATTTCATGTAACATATCATTTCATTATATGAAAAATTACTTAGAGAAGCTGTAACTAAAACATTTTTACAACAAATGTAACTCTTCTTTCATTTGTTACTTTTATAGTAGCAGAATTACAATTTTCTGTTAGGGGTTTTTCTATCAATATAGTTTCTTTTGTTACAACTACTTTTGCGTTTTATTTCCTGTAATATAGTTAACTCCTCTATGGGGTTCTTTTACTTCAAATAACTTTAATTTCCTTTTTGTTAACAACACCTGGGCCACTGCAGCTAGGGTTCGTCAAAAAACCCATAGTTTTCACAAAAGTCTCAAAATTGAAAAAATCACTTATATAGTCCTATATGGGAGACTTGCACAAGAATATAAAATACCACCAGGAGTTAAGTGACCCCTCCTTTGAAAGGAGTATTCATTACTTACGAAACCTTTGCATAGTGGTTCCGATGGCGTGTATGACGGATTTCAATCCATCCTGTTGTGGTTTACTAAGGTTTGTCAACATTCAACACTTAAAAATGTTTTATTTGATATTTTAGTCTTTATATTTACAAATTAAAAGACAATACTATAGGAGTTTTATGAGAGCAATAGGTATACAGCGTGTTTCTTAAGTACTTTACAAGAGTTCGCGGAATGATTATATGGCCAATTTTACTCTGAAATGCTCAAATAAAGATGTGTTCTAAAGTGCTTCCAAAAGGTTCTATATGGCTCCAAAGATAGCTTAAAAGCTGATTTTTATTACCTCGACAAGGCGTGGAAATTTTCACATAAAACTTTGTTATTATTACAAAATGTTATTATTACAAACCTCTTCTTCACAATATAGTTCGTTTGCTACAATTACATAAGAAAGAAGTGAAAATTTGATTACAGATAACACACAGTGTATTTTTTAATAACCAGGATAATCAGTATTTTTAATTAGTGTACATTGTAGAAAAGATAACTTATTATTCTATTCCAATTGGGGCTCTTCTGCTATTTGAGGTGACTATCGCTGTAGGAGATTTAACACTTCTGATGGAAATGGCACAGCTGGCCTTTCAGATGTTTACGAAGTACAACATGAATAAGTATTTCATGCACAGATGCGGGTAAATAATACCAGGGACACTGCTTTAACAACAATCTGCCCGTTTAGATCTCCTCAAAACAAACTCTCCTCAATCCCTATTATAGAAGCAGCCTTCGAGGAATTATGAAAAAATCGCCGGCCCGCACTTTCCCGCATTGTATCGTGCAGCTCCTCCTTGCTTACAAATAGAAGATATTATTATCATAATAGAATATTTATCTATAGAAGTAAAATCCGATGATTTTACTTCCCTAAGCTCGAAAAATATGTTAAAACACTCTTTCCTAGGAATTGTTAATATTGCCGTATTAACAGTTTTAACAATAGATGACAAAAAGTTTGGGGAAAATAATCATGTCATTAGCTATCACGTAGTAAAATGAAAACAAAATTATGATATATTTTTTCTGCCAATGTCCAGCTGCGATCTCATTTGGAACTACTGTGCATTGGTATTAACACCATTAATACCAATAATAATATAGATAAATATAGTGTTGTGACGAATTATCTGTCTTCGCAAGGGTCTAATAGCACTTTAGATATTTAGGTGGAGGCGCTGGTGGTTACTAAAGTTTTGGACAGATTGGGTCCCAAATTCAGTTTTAAAATATTTTCATTATGTAAACGGTATAGTTTAAAAACATAACCTTTTGCTTAAAAAATGTTTTTAAAAAAATTGTAATACAAAACGAGTTTGCGATATGCCATAAAATTAGTTTTAAGGTATCAGAAAACTACAAACATTAACAAATTATACACCAAATTTCACTACAAGCAGTTTTGAATAATATGGCTGAAGCCGAAAAGAGAGCTTTTCCAGTTCTTTATCGTCTAAATATTTAATACAAATCGAGACTGCGGTCTTATCTTATTTTCTTATTGACATGGCTTTGTTAATTTTTTGCATTTTCCCTAGGCGCATTCCCTTTACAAACGAGGTTGTGTCACAACTAATATTTTAAATGACTCATTATGAGTCATCAAAATCATTCATAGATCAGAGCGGCATTGTTATTACTTGACTATATGATACACATCAAGCATGATTTTATACGTAGATAAATTCTTGGGAAAATTCAAGAGTGATTCTCAATATTGTGGAGTGAAACCAAATTGCTGTTTCTTTTCTCTGCACATAGAAATCGGCTTAATATGCAATTTTTCAACTTTACACTTCTTGCATTATTCTTTGAGCTGAACATCCAATCATTATTTGGTGAAGAAGAAGAAATTTAATATGGAATAGAAAGCGGAAAAATAAAATCATATAAAGAAATAGAAGGATGCCAACAGAGCAATCCAAGCCAAGAAGATAGATGGAAAAAAAAATCAAGCCTGAAAATGTCGGTGAAAGAAAGTTGCGATGTAATTAAAGTGGAAAACTTTGGAAAGAGAAGAATAGTATGGTGGAATCCTGAGATAGAAATGGCCGTAGAAATAGGAAAAGCTGGAAAGAGTAGTTAGCCACAAAAAGTCTGGAACAATATGCAACGCATAAAGATAAAATATTAATAGCGAAGAATTTAGTAAAAAGCAGCAATGGAAAAGCGTGGAAAGATAGCAAAGATAGCTTGTAATGAAAACCAAAACTATTTTATGAAACTCTAAACTAGAGGAGAAATCCAAAAGGATAAATGTTAAAAAGGTCGTAAAAACGCCGTAGAGGAAATATACAAACGAAGATGAAATCATGACTATGTGGAAGGATAATACTTCAAAAATCTGCTAGAAGAAAATGAATATGATCAGGAAGACGCAGGAGGAATTGATGACGAGGAAATGGATAAGCAAGGGAACAAACAAAAACAAACACATCATACATCTAGAGAAGAAATGGACGAACCCATTGGTCGAAGGCCGAAGTAACACCTGAAATGGTAAAATTTACGAATGAGGAGAGGAAGATCAGCTATTGAGACTACTCAACCAAGCGAAAAGATTTAAAACTCAATGTCAATGTTGATGTCATTGCTTTCGAAAGAATCATCCACATTAGCCTTTCTGTTGCTTCTGTAGTGGGTGAAGAAAAACGAATATAGAATCCTTGGGTTTAATGTCAGTTTTAAATTAATAAAAAATTAAGTTAATCCCATTTTTGTAGCATTTACATGGAACATTTCCAGAAAAAGTCTGTTAGAATAAGTTTGCTCCGTATCAATCATTTGTGGAAGGACATCCAGTTATTTAGCCATTGACCTGTAACACCTATGTAATTCCCATCATAATCCCCACAAACAATGCAATACACTACATTGCTCTTGTCCAATAAATCATTCTTGACTTTGCTAAATAATACATCATTGATCTTGAAGGGATCGTGGTCAACGATGGAAGTGTGAGGCATGAAAGGCGTTAAAATTTCTTTAATTTTAGGTGAAAGGTAGTGTACGAACATTAACTTTTTGAATTTGCGTGTATTGCTTGTATGGGATCGAAGATGCTGACCTTAGTTTTTAATGCGTTGACACTGGATTAATGAAAAGAATATTCCGTCACTTATATTTACCAAGTTGGCATAAATAAATACCTTATTACAAATTTTCGCTATCATGTTTTTCATACATCTTGTTGTGTTTACTTTGTGTTTGAATGAATAATTGGAGTAAAAATTAATGTAAATTTGTAACTTTTTGTAGCAAATTCAAAAAGTTAATATTCCACGATATAGTACACGATCTTTCACCTAAAATTTTAAAAATATATATTAAGATCTATTATGCCCCGCACTTCCATCGTTGATCATTATCCCTTATTTAGCGAAATCAAGGGCAATGATAATTTATTGTACAAGAGCAATGTAGTGTATTGCATCGATTGTGGTGATTGTAATGGGAGTTACATAGGTGTTACCGGTCAATGGCTAAATAACTAGATGTCTCTTCACAAATGATTGATACGGAACAAACTTATTCTAACAGACTTTTTCTGGAAGTGTTCCATGTATATGCTACAAAAATGCGATTAACCTAAAATTTTGTTATTAGTTTCTGAATAAAATAGGTTTAAGTGTTATTATTTAAATCTGCAAATAAAACATCATTTTTTAATTATTTCGGATTTTATTTAATCAAATGTTCAAAACGCTGCCCATTATTTTGTAAGCAGTGAAATAGCGATACAATCGGTATTAAAATTCCCTTGCAACATTTTATAACCTTAACCTTGCTACGGTTTAATCCATTTCGGCATTTGCTAACTAATAATAACTTTATTGCCTAGACTCTTTGTGGAACTAAGTCATAAAGTTAATAATTAGCAAATGCCGGAGTTTACAACCCGTTTTTTTATGTTTCACGGAAAGCGGTTTAGAACGCTGTCCATGAAATATAAAAGTAGGGAATACTGGGGTTGTAAATTTCGGCAGTTGCTAATTAGTAACTTTATGGGTTAGATCCACAAAGGGATCTAAGCAAAGAAAATTTCAGGTAAATTCTGTGAATTTGTACCAGTTATACCCGTTTATTTTATGTATAAATATGTTTCTACCATTTTATTTCAGTATTCCTCTAAAATCCAGTTTGCGAAACGTATGTTAAACTAGTCTTTTTCATACCTAAATTTTTACGATGGTTTACACGCTTGCTGAAAGGGTCGCCATTATTTTCATACATGGAGCTGAGGGTAATTGTGCATCGAAAACAGCTACTGCTTTTAATATGGCTTGGACGAAGGGCCCCGACATAATGTCCTGCGCGATCTCCCGATTTATCCCCTTTACATTTTTATCTTTGGGGTTACCTGAAGTCAGTAGTGTACAAAACACAGCCTCCATTAATTAAAGATAAGGGTAAGATTTGAAAATGTTAGAATTGAGTTTAAAAACCGTTTGTAATGCTGTTTACATAATAATGGAGAGCATTGAACGTTTGATTAAATAAAATCTGAAATAATTAAAAAAAATGTGTTTTATTTGCAGATTTAAATAATACCATTTTATTCAGACACTAGTTGATCGATTTTAACATTTCTTGCACACCTTTACACCTGTAAAGTACTTATTGAGTCCTTTAATTTGAGGTATCACAAGATGGGTTGTGCTATTTGATTAATGATTCTACTTTTGATTTGCCCTCCCGAAAATGTGTTTTGATACCTTTGTTAGTATTCGAATTATTTGGACTAATAGGTTTCAAATTTGCACCTGTATATACTTTTGTTTTACTACCCTTAGCCTTCTCTAGCCTTATATATAATCTATATTTCCATAGAAATTGTAGGTCTTTAGTGAACTCTAATAATCCGTTTTCCTTTGTGGGGGGTTTCGCCCACATTTTCCTTCGTTTGTTGTGCTAAAACCATTGATACGGTTTTGCTTGATTTGCAATCTTCCACCATTCTTTCCTGTTATTTATTACTCTATTCCAGTTTCTTATTTTCATTTGTTTTATGTTATTTTCACTTGTTTTCTCAACGTTATTAGGTTTTTTCTTGGAATTTGCTTTGCTGGTTTCCACTTTGTCAGAATTCTTATCTATGCTTTCTTTTATCTTTTAAATGTGTCCATTCCATCTAATACTTTGAAGTTCCCATTTCACCCTCATCTGTTGTTTTTGGTTCCATTATGATTCTTATGATTCTCCTTTCAAACATTTTAAGCTTTTCTTCTTCTGAGATAAGCCTTGTTGGTTCTGCTGCGTATGTCACTATCATCCTTTCTGTAGTTTTATATGTTTTCAGTTTTGTGTTTTTGCTTAACTTTTTATCCTTTAACAGTGATTTATGACTATGAAAGGCCTAAAAGTTTTTTAAGCTTATTAAGGTTGGCCACAAAGTACGTATTACATACACTTATTA
>JAWQRJ010000201.1:0-24851 GCA_033557515.1 Diorygopyx duplodentatus
ACTTTCCACGACGTGTGGAAAAGCACTAAATTTTAAAATAAACCTAAAATTATAATGCATTGTATTGTTAACTAGAATAAACAATACAATAAACAACTGTCTACAATATACCGTATAAAAGCAGTGTATAAGCCTCGCAACGTTAAATTGAATTTATTCAACTCTATAGTCATGATTACCCAAGAACACTGTGAGTTGGTTTTGAGTGCTTACAAAAAGTCAGCTTCTTTGGAAAGTTTTACCATCAGTCAGTTCAGCAATGACGTTTTGGGTTTTCTGGGCGACCATCAGTCTTTGAAGATATCTTACTCCGAGGCTGGAATAAAGAAGGACACCAAGTTTTTCTTGAAGACCATGCCGAGTCCTTCAGACGCACACGTGGAATACTTCAATCAACTGGGTGTCTTCGAAAAAGAAGCATTGCTATACGCACGCTTAATTAATCGTTTGCAGAGTGTTTACGCTCACCAGTTTGCACCCAAACTGTACTTTACTGATTGCAAAGATTTTATCGCCTTGGAAGATCTGGATCAAGAAGGTTACAGAACCGTGAAGGCCTTAAGTTTGGAACATTGCGAAGTTCTTCTTAGAAGTGTGGCAAGATTGCATGCGGCTTCTATAGTTTTCGAAGAAAAACAACGGGAGGAAACGAAAAATTACAAACTCTGGGACGAATTCACAGAGGAGTTCAAAGAAGTATCGTTTTCTTCAGACAAGAAACATCCTAGGAACAAATGGTGTGGTAATGTTTTAAGAGCGATGCTAGATTGTATCAAGAGAATCCCAGAGTACCAGAAGCACGAAAAACTACAAGGTAACCTTACTGACTTCGTAGAGAACTCCATTTATGAGCTAATCAAGCCATCGGAAATCTACAGAAACTGTGTCACCCACTGTGATTTGTGGAGCAACAATATGATGTTTAAAGTAACAGAAAATAACAACTTGGATTGCATTTTGGTGGATTTCCAATTCGCAAGATACATTCCACCTGTGTACGACGTGCTTTTAGCACTTTACTTGAATTTGACTTACGAACAATTAGATAAAAATCTAGATAGGTTGCTATTGTTTTACTACAATAATTTTAAAAAGTATTTAGCAGAGCGTAATGTGAACGTGAAAAGGATTTTACCTATATCTGAATTTTGGGATTGTGTTGATTTTTATAAAAAGTTAGCAGTTATCGAGGCGGCTTGGTTCGGGACTATAGCTTTTATTGGTGATGAGTTGGCCAAGAAAATCACTACCAACGAAGAGGATTTTATCGAGTTTTATTATACGAATCGAAGTAAACATTTGCTCAAAGAATTTGACACCAACCCCGAGTACAGCAGGAAGATTGGAGATTTAATACGACAAATTGTACTGCTATTTAAATGAAAATTTATGTCACCTTTATTATTTAAGTCAACAAGTATTATTTGTGTACATTATTCAGGCAATCATTTATTGGAATCATTTATTTATATTTTATTGTACAGTAATGCTTTAAGGACAGTTAATAAACCTGCTTTTTACAAAATATCTAATTTATAACTTTAAATACCAGTTAATATAAGTTAACTTTAAAACCCCGCAAGTTTTGAACTGTTTACTCCAAGAGTTTTTTTTGCAAAACTTAGATACGAAAAATGTAATGTTCTCGTAATCTAGAGGGTGCAATACGATTTCACAAATCTGGAGGATTTCACAATGAAACCCTAGCTAACAAGTGTTTTATAATGCACCATTGTTAACACCGTTATGTAATGTGCATTTAAAGGTACAAAGGTGTAGTCGATTTTTGAAAAATGTATTGCGTAAGTAAATTAGATTGTTGGGTAAAATAACGATGTACACAATTTGGGTGGTATTTAATGATCTGGGGTTATTGCAGTTAGTAATGGTCACATTATTTTTTATTGTCAACATTGTACTTTAAATCGTATCTTTGAATACATTATTTTTTAAATTTCAAAACGCTATCAGCAATTTTATGTTTCGCCCCATAATTTTTTGATGGCATAGAACACCGAATAACTCTACTGGATTGGGTCATCAGTAATTTCATCCACCGATCGTGGTTATCTGTAATGTAACCCAGTTTATTTACTACCTATAAATAATTTATGACCAGTATTTATATCGTCGAAGATTTTACGGTTGCTTTATCATGCGCCTTTATTATAGAGCATTTTTATGAGTTGACCAGTCCAGAACGAATTTGCAACTAGCGTGTGGGTCGAAATTGTAATTATTCGGTTCGAGTGCTACGTCAACTACACGTAGTACAATAGCGCATGCGCCATTTTCCGGACCGCTTTCCACTACTACGGGCGTTTTCCAGTGTACACGTCCAGTCTTTTTCTTGTGTTGATATGGTAAGTACACTAGAATTTTTCCATCTAACACACATAACCCACAGCTTTAATTATATACAATACAAGTCACATAGAGCTTTTACAATTCTGCCTGCAGCATGTTAAGTTCTAATTTTTTTAAAGGCAAGTATCCTCTTTTAACTTTGATGATTTTAGTTTTTCTTCGTAACAACTTATCGACGTTTGCGGTTTTAACTCTCTTATTCTTAACTGCCTTCTTTATACCGCTCAGAGTCGGTACAGCTAGGGCTTTCAGCAATGTAGGGCATCTTACAGGAAGGGCCTATGTGTATATTGATCGTTAGGTGCTCTAAAAATCCTTTCTCTCTTTCCTCTCTCCGGACAGTGTGCGGAAAGGGCATTATTGACGTCGTGCCTCACTTGTAGAAATGTGCCTTCCATTTAACCCATTTGCATACCAAGTGAATCCAAAAGAAAATACGGGATGAACTCCAGTTTATGACTGCGATTCTAAGCGCAAAAGCGCCCGTATAGCTGTTGCCTGGCATTATTGATTATTAGAGAGAAATGTGTAAACTGATAACGTGACGATACGGTTTTGTTTTGACATAGCGCATGCAGTTGTTGATACTGAATTTTTTAACGTTACATTCTTTTGGCATTTTAAAATGAATTTAGTAGAGATCTAGCAGATTATAGTATAGACTATACGTTTGTTGGTGTTACAAAATACTGTGCTTTCATAGTCGATACCCAAATTGATGCCCAAATCAGATCTATTACTTTTTGCATTATTAATATCTTCTAATTAGAAAAAGTACTTCAACTGTTAAAATCTAAGAGATTTAAAGTATAATACATGTACAGTACGAAATGTGCAAAACTAAAAATTGTGCATTAATCTAATTGGTACTTGATTATTTAAAACATTCCAGCAACTGGTAATTGAATTAAATTCCATGAACACTACATACATATTTAAATTAGTTTAGTAATGAGAAATAAACTAATGTCATAATTAAATGTCATATGAATAGTAGATGTTGAAATTGAAAGGCTTAAACATGACAAAAAGCTCCGTTTAAATCAACAGACTAACTTTGAAAATCATCCAATGTACTCCATATTAGCGTAGATTCATATTTATATATTTGTTGTAATACGGTTTTTAGTTTCTATCATATAAAGAGATAGTAATGCATTCGGTCCAAAATCATCGAACTCCCAATACTTGAACTAAAAAAAATATAGATTTGTTGAATTGCTGTAAAGAATGCTTCTATTTCGGTGACTCCCTTAACTGTATCATTAATAACTTAAATAATTAAACAGTATAATTAATAAGTAATTAAACTATGTGCCGCATAATGCACATATACTGCAGTTTCGTCGCACATACACTGCAGTTGCTGTCAACACTGTCGATGAGAATGGGCTCATTTCCATTCTGCCAGTTTGCTTTGACCGGTGGGCGCTTATAATAGTGAGATATTTTGTAAAAAGCAGGTTTATCGACTGTTCGTAAAGCGTTACAATACAATAAAATATAAATAAATTATTCCAATAAATGATTGCCTGAATAATGTACACAAATAATACTTATTGACTTAAATGGTAAAGGTGACATAAATTTTCATTTAAATAGCAGAACAATTTGGCGTATTAAATCTCCATTCTTCCTGCTATACTCGGGGTTGGTGTCAAATTCTTTGAGCAAATGTTTACTTCGATTCGTATAATAAAACTCGATAAAATCCTCTTAGTTGGTAGTGATTTTCTTGGCCAACTCATCACCAATAAAAGCTATAGTCCCGAACCAAGCCGCCTCGATAACTGCTAACTTTTTATAAAAATCAACACAGTCCCAAAATTCAGATATAGGCAAAATCCTTTTCACGTTCACATTACACTCTGCTAAATACTTTTTCAAATTATTGTAGTAAAACAATAGCAACCTATCTAGATTTGTATCTAATTGTTCGTAAGTCAAATTCAAGTAAAGTGTTAAAAGCACGTCGTACACAGGTGGAATGTATCTTGCGAATTGGAAATCCACCAAAATGCAATCCAAATTGTTATTTGCTGTTACTTTAAACATCATATTGTTGCTCCACAAATCACAGTGGACGACACAGTTTTTGATGGCTTGATTAGCATAAATGGAGTTCTCTACGTAGTTAGTAAGGTTATCTTGTAGTTTTTCGTGCTTCTGGTACTCTGGCATTCTCTTGATACAATCTAGGATCGCTCTTAACACGTTACCACATCATTTGTTCCTAGGATGTTTCTTGTCTGAAGAAAACGATACTTCTTTGAATTCGTCCGAAAATTTATAATTTTTCGCTTCCTTCCGTTGTTCTTCTTCGAAAACTATAGAAGCAGCATGCAATCTTGCAACACTTCTAAGAAGAACTTCGCAATGTTCCAAACTTAAGGCCTTCACAGTTCGGTAACCCTCTTGATCCAGATCTTTCAAGGCGATAAAATATTTGCAATCAGCAAAACAAAACACGGTTTGGGTGAAAACTGCTGAGCGTAAACACTCTGCAAACGATTAATTAAGCGTGCGCATAGAAAAGCTTATTTTTCGAAGACACCCAGTTGATTGAAGTATTCCACGTGTTCGTCTGAAGGGCTCGGAATAGTCTTCAAGAAAAACTTGGCGCCCTTCTTCATTCCAGCCTCGGAGTAAGATACCTTCAAAGACTGATGGTCGTCCAGAAAACCCAAAATGTCATTGCTGAACTGAGTGATGGTGAAACTTTCCAAAGAAGCTGACTTTTTGTAAGCACTGAAAAAGAATTCACAGTGTTGTTTAATTTTTGTTTTTAATTTAACGTTGCCAGGCTTATAGACTTATAGTCTACAATATGCTATATTGTAGACAATATAATAAACAATAGAGTTTATTCTATTGTTTATTCTAGTTAACAATAGAATGCATTATAATTTTAGGTTTATTTTAAAATTTAGTGCATTTCCGCGCGTCGTGGAAATTATATTAAAATTGTTTCAATTGTTTTAAGGTCTACCGTAAACCAGCGTTATGGCAATATATACAATTTGGATTTTTAGTTTAAATATAGTTATAAAAACCATATCAGGTGTTCAACAACATGTTGATTATTGTTTAGGCTGGAGTCTAAATATAGATTTTCTGGTTTCCACAAATACTAAATTAAACGGTGATCACTAAAAAGGCATTTGTTGACTGTAAGCGTTTAAATTTATCTTTGGAATTAGGCGTTCCAAAAAGCATACTTTTATTTCTGTTAAACTTCATTGGAAAAGTAAAATGCAAAGTTAATAAAAAGTTTTTGTTTGGTGGTAACAAACGGAGGTCTGTGCAAGAAAAATTGATCCACGACCATTTGGTTGAGGGAATTGAGACTATTTCTACACTGATTTATGAACCTTTGTCGAAACTATTGCAATGGAAACTTTGTTAATGAGAAAAGTTTAATAAATAGTCGTACTGCTCAATAGATTTAGGTTCTCTAAGGTTCGTTCTTTAAGTTATTTAAGTTAGGTTCCTTGAAGTTCTTTAAAGTTCGTTCTAGAATGAATAATGTGTTATTTTGCAAAACGTTTAGATTTAGATAAATTTAGATACTGGATGACCATCAACCCTATAAACGAATAAAGGGTAATGAGAAAACTTTGAGAATGGTAAAAATTAAAATAAATTTGATCGAATCTGATGATTTGTTGGAAATTTCCATACTTTTTCAGTTTGATATTAATCTTTTTATATAGCCAGTTGTTATAAATTAATTAAAAAAAACTACAAAATAATATAAAAACAATCCTTTTATGATTGCAAAAATCATTTTTGATAGCAATAAAAATGTGAATGAATTTGTATGAATCTTTATGAATGAATTTGTAACAAAAATACTAATTTTTAATTTCTCTCACATAAAGAGAAAGTAATGGATTCGGTCCAAAATTTTGACGGTGAGATTTTGATATATCTAGACGAATTAAGATATTAAGATATCTAAGACTAATCGCACCATTTTTGGTCTTTGATCTGTCCGTCCGTTCGTTAGATATAATTTGTGGTAAATGGAACATCCTATATATTATTACATTTTTAGATTCCTTATGGAATTTACGGTCTAATTGATTAAATATACGTTTGGCCAGAGTCGCACCGTTTAGGAGTTATTAGACGCTTTTTACAAAAACTGACATTAGCTTAACATAGCAGTGCAGCAATACGAATCCTAGCCCTCTTAGATTTCATTTCAGGTTTAAAAGTTGTTGTCAATACATCATGACACGATGAATATTGAATTATTTATATAATTGACTTTTGCATTTAATATTTCATTTTTTGCACAGATATTTTTTCTGCAATTTCTGATGCTATCAAAGGAAATTAAAATTTATTCAAAACAACGAACTAAAATTTTTCATTCATTAAAATTAATAAAAATAATTCAAATTTTTATCTTTATTGTTAGTTACATCAAAATACATTATCTAATTTTATGTTATTAATGTAATTCATCAAGATATATCAAAATCTCACCCCAGAATTTTTTTTAACGAATGTAATACTCTCGTACACTTTCAGGTAAAAAAGTAAAAGAAAGTAAATGTTGCTACGGTGTTGTAATCCTGGATCAACTTCACATCCATCGACCCCCGTAGTAGCCAAAAGGATATTTCTCATTCAGTTTTGTTGTCCGCAAATCCCTCTGTGTCCAGAATCCAACATAGTTTGAATTTCGTTTCTTCAACAGATTTAAGGCTTTAGGTAACCGGGGTTCAACAATCAACTAAAAAATAAACTTAAATGAATTATGTAAAATTGTGTTTTTCTTTTGTTTAAAAGTCAGTTATTTTTATAATTGACTTTTGCAGTTAATATTTAATTTTTTGCATACACATTTTTTTGCAATTTCTGATGATATCAAAGGAAATTAAAATTTATTCAAAACAACGAACTAAAATTTTCCGGTCATTAAAATTGAAAAAAATAATTCTATCTTTTCTATTTATTGTTAGTTACATCAAAATACATGATCTATATTTCATGTTATTAACTACTTTTTCTGCTTCTCTATATATAAAAGAAAACTTAAAAACAGTGCAGAAATGTTGTTTTCAAGTTTACTTAAACAATGGTTACTTCTTTATTTTATCTTATACTATTAAACGGGGAATTCTTGTATATTTATTTGTCGCTAGGACGGTTTTTTAAACGCCACACGATGTTGGTGATATTTGCTAGATATAGAGATTAAGCTACGAGGAATCCATTGAGGAGGGTCTCGACATTCGTTTAATTCGTTTTATTTTTTATGAGCGTTTGGAAATCGGCAAAAATCGGAAATCGAAATTTATGAGGAAAAATTTCCCAACTACGCAACCAGTCGTCATTTTTAATCATCAAAGATAAATGCATGAGATATTCACCATTCTAAATAGCTTAATAATGGATAGCGCTTTGTTTATTTTTGTGTTTACATAATGCCTCTGTCGATTGAGAGACATTTCTTTCAAAAAGTCTCATCATAATTAGTTGGACTGTAAAGCTATAATTTACCTTCATTTTTCAAAATTGTCTTTCTAAAATGATAAAAGTGCAAATACTTTTCAATACATATGTCAATCAATTTTGTTAAAAACAAAATATCTTTTATGGATACTACTTAATAAAATATCTTTTTATTTAAAACATAAACTTCAAACAAATAATTACAAACCACAAAAATTTAGAACAATAAAAATATCATATATTGATTTTATCAAAAATAAACGAACCTTTTCCGGTGAATAAAATATCTTTTCTGTCAAAAAGTCTTCAAACTGTTCGTTAAAGATATCGACATCCGGTTTTCACCAATTAATTCAGCTCCAAAAAAAGAGCTTCAGACACCTTTTTGGGTTACAAATGATTATAATGTTACACCCTATTAAATACTAGTAAACTCTTGGCGTCTGTTAACTGAATTTTTCGGAGGGTATTCAGGAATAAAGGAAGGTCTGAAAAAGGATTCGGATAACATAGGAATTCTAGGTATTTGAAATAAATTTTTCGTTTACCTGTAATTTCTGTAGAGATTGCAGTTCTTTAGTGAATAAAAGGGCTTTAGATATTAATCCAATAAAAGTGAGAGTTTGGTAATCACATATTAATTATTCCTCTTGATTGTGGAATTCCCCTTGAATTACCTTGAAGTGCATTTCGATTCCTAACCTAAAGGTTAAAGCTTGTAAAATTTTGTTTTCATTGGACATTTTCTGCTTATCTTTAATCGACAATGGCTCAGAGTTTCAGAACGTTCAACGAATTTTCTTTTTCCTTCTGGGTTATAATAATAGTAATTCCGAGTTATAATAATTTAAGTGATTTGTCATCAAAAAACAGATTTAAAGAGAGAGGGAGGGCGGAAGAAGGGACCATGCAATATTTAATTGCACTAAAATTCAGGCATTACTACTTGGATTAGAGAGAGATGAAAACACTTAAGATATGAAGATATGAATTATAAATCAGGCAAATTGTTCATCTAGGGGGATGAACTAGTTATCACAGTAAATTTGACCACTTATGCTTAACGATTTCGATGGTTCAATTTAATTTTCTGGACTGATGATTTAGCATATCTTTTTATTTCACCCAGGAGATTTTTCTTCAGCATTTTTCTCTCCCGTCACCAGTTACTATTAATCTTTTCATTGTTTAAGTCGTAGTTAGTTAGTAAAGTTTTTGATTAAACTGTGGTAGAAGCAAGTATTTTTTTTACAAATTAGTACTAAAACTCTTCAGTATCCCAGAGTAGATAGTTCTTCTATTTATACCATAATATTATGGTGCAGGCAGTAAATTTTACTACCTCAGGTATCAGCTACGATATGACATAACATAAGCCATAACTAGTTCTGAAATGGCGTTCCTCGATGGACTTTAGCTCATCATAAATTCACTGAATTTGAAATTGGACGTATCTTGCTCGAACATGGAGATCTATTTATAAGTTAATACTCTTATATTTTTCTTTATACTACGCTATACTTTTATCGTTATTTCTTTTTTGCTCGGTTGTATATCTTCATTCCATCTAGAAGCTTTTATGTTGCACTTAACACAACCCACGCTGCTGTTATTAAACTTCCGGGAACAAATACAACCGGAACAAGTAGTAAAGTTTCAGAACAACCTATAACCTTTAACATTTCATCTACTAATATCCCCACAGACACCATAAAGCAGAAACAGAAGCTCCCACAGCAGTAAGAGCTACAATGAAAATCCTTCGTTCTCTTTACGAACCATTCTCGTGCTTCGTATTTGGGTCACCAAAGCAGTGATAAACCTAATGATAACGCACACAATAACCAACCACGTACGTGTAGAATTTAATTCACACACTGGTCTCGCGGAATAACAAGCGTTCGTGTGCATACAGTGCGCTGCCAGTTTTGAATACAAAGTAGCTCCGTTCCATTGCAGATTTGATTACACGTGGAGATGCGGATTCAGACGTGCACGCGCCGATATAGCATCTTGGGATCTCCCAGCGGAGCAGTGGCCGGGAGGGAAAGGTGACCCAGTTGAGGAGGGAGCCGCCAGCATGTCCTTGGACGCCGAACGACAATTCCTGTGTCCCCGGCTAATAGACTACTTGACTATAGTCGGGGTCAAGCCTGCCAACAGCTGCAGGCCTTCAACAAACCCTTCGATCCAGGTAGAGTGGTGGGGAATTGAGATCTTGGATAGTTCTTTTAATGTGACGTAATATTTCTTAAGACTCTAGTTATGAGGTTAAACATTGTTGATATCTCATAAAAATATACACACAACATTTTAATAAATAATAAACTTGCTTCCTCCCATAAGTTGGAGCGTGGTGTCTGCACTGACTGGTGATGCTAAGGTTTAATGAACTTGGATCCTTAGATTGTTCACACAATGTTGCGATTGCGGAAGGATGTAGGTTGGGTAAAACTGGGCTGCATCATAAAAGCTATTAAGTTGAGACATTTCGAAGACATTGTTGGTTAGAAACA
Source organism: Diorygopyx duplodentatus (assembly GCA_033557515.1). Taxonomy (NCBI): domain Eukaryota; kingdom Metazoa; phylum Arthropoda; class Insecta; order Coleoptera; family Scarabaeidae; genus Diorygopyx; species Diorygopyx duplodentatus. Next base: position 10,350 of record JAWQRJ010000201.1, read on the forward strand.
CCTGCTTTACAACCTGACAAGATTGTATGAAAGTTATTACAGATAAATTTACAACATCTGTGATAAGGGGTTCCTTGGGATTTTTATTGAATCATAACAGTGTACCTCACATTGAAATTTGATCTTCCTACTTACTCAGTCTTGTGTTAATTTGTTTTTGAAAAATTCTTTAAAATTAATTTTTTTTATTATTTCCAGTATTGTTTCCAAAAATGCTAAAATATATAATAATAGGAGCACACAATCCATAAATAACAAAAAGTTTATCTTCATCGTTCGGTTCAAAGGCGTCCGATTGCTTAAAACCGTACTTAAAACGCCTTTCTTCAGTGCCTCATCTCCCAGCTCCTTATGGTTCCCCGTCAGCATACGACACGCAACAATTTCACCTTTTCAATCGGGACAGTATTAATTTTAGATTCTTTAGAAAGCGTTTTCGGACCCACCTTAATATGAACTTCTCGACTTTATAATATTTTTATTATAATAATCCGATAATTATAATTTTTATACTGAACAAAAGCCCTTTTATAAAGTCAACTTTGTTTGTTCTATGAGACCGTGAACGTCAATTTACTTACCCCAATTACCTCTTCATGCTTTGAGTATTTACACAGGCATCTGCTCATTAATATCCAGTTGAATAAGGGATCGATACCGAGTATTTATAGAAGCCCAGCCTCCAACGGACTTTGTGTCCTTGGTTTGAAGTACGCGAAGGCCAAAGTCGTTTGTGATGTAAAGAGCCGCACAACACATTTGATTGTCACCAAGTTAGATTACGTGAGCAAATATTTCAGGATAAACCCACGTGTTATAACTCGCTGGTTATTATAGCACGACGGTTATAAGATGACGGAAATTTTTAGTTCGAATGCAAATTTTCTTTAGTTCCTTTCATGGGACGTTCGGGTTTGGCTTTTTAAGTTCAGTTTCTTTCGTTTAGGCTCCAGAACTTCTCAGACGTTATCCAACTCACGATCACAAAGACTTTCCGATGCCACTGGACATGGTCTACTTCTGTCAGCCGGAAGGCTGTTCATCGGTGGGGCCAAAACGCACGGCTTTAAGGGAAGCATCTTCCTTCGTTTTCATGCTGACTGATAAAGATTCTGGGAGAACTAGGTACGGGATTTGCGTCAACTTCTACAGACCGATAGAGAAAGGACCTTCGACCATAGGAGCGGCGGCCAGGAGAGGTAGTTCAACGTTGAGAAGGGATTCGTGGAGAAAGAGCATGGAGAAAAGTTCAGATTCTGCTTTCTCAAGGTAACTGATGCAAACATTGATTCAATTGATGCAAATAATTTTTTTTTTCAACCATCAGTGATTATAGAAGCAGCAATATAGGTCCGAGTGATTCGGAAAAGGACTGCAGCAGGAGGGATTCTGAAATTTTGAGCCATCCCAACTTTACGCAGCCACCTAGATTGGGGGTGACGGCTCCTAGTAATGACTCAGAGAGCGGAGGAAGCCACTCACCATCACCTAGGGCTAGTCGAAGAAGACAAGTCAGTATTAACAATTTTCTGTGTCATCTGGTGTTAACTATTTCCAAAAATTTCTTAGCGTATTCGAAACCATTCGCTCACTTCTCTCTGTCTCCTATCTCATCATCCATTCTTCTCAACGTTTCGCGAATGTCTCTTCATATTGAAGAAATTAATTGATGCCTGCAACGAATCTTCAAGTCCAAGAAGAGTGGGCGCTTCCAGACAAGTTGGAAGGTTTGATTTACCGAACTTATTTTCGAACGACTAATCCTTGAATTCCTCCGTAGGGATACAGTTTGGAGTGTGATCACTAATCAGGCGAGCGATTCAACGCCATCTATAGTCCTGCACGATGTCAGGGAGATAGAAACCTGGATTTTAAGGTTACTGTCCGCGCCTGTGCCTATCCCTGGAAAGACTAGAGTTGAACTTGAAGTTTTGTCACCGAGTGTCTACGAACCGTTAGTCTTCGCCTTGCCTGATCACACCAGATTCACTCTGGTTGATTTTCCGTTACATCTGCCGTTGGAACTTTTAGGTGTCGACACGTGTTTGAGAGTGCTGACGTTGATATTGTTGGAAAATAAGGTTGTTTTGCAATCGCGCGATTACAATGCTCTCTCCATGTCGGTTATGGCTTTTGTCACCATGATTTATCCTTTGGAGTACATGTTTCCTGTTATACCGTTGTTGCCCACTTGTATGAGCTGTGCGGAACAGGTTCGTGCAAGTTTACACCAAGAAGTTTTGACGAGTTTGTTAGTGTTTTCTCGTTTTTAGCTACTCTTAGCTCCAACCCCGTTTGTGATTGGCCTCCCCGCCAGTTTTCTGATGTACAAAAAGAATTTTCGACTTCCAGACGATGTATGGCTGGTTGATTTGGATTCCAACAAGCTGCTAGCTCAAGGGGAAATCCCACCTTTACCAGAACCTGAAGGAACAATTCTCAAAAACCATTTAAGACAGGTAAGGGAAAGAACAAGCGTTGGTTATTCTCAATTTTTTCCAATCAATTTTCGTATGCTTACGATTTGAAATAAAAATTCTCATTCGACTTTTTGCATTTTTCCTTTTCGCCGACCAATTTGTAATACAGGCTATGCAACTTATGGATCAAGTGGGCGCTGGAGTAAATATCACTTTTGTCTGCACACATTGCATGAAGTAGATTTTTTTTAGTGAAGTTTCTACATTTTTTTATAGAGGGTTTTTCATATGGTGATGTTTAAATTTTGGAAGCGTACACTGCATTCAATTCTAGGACTAACAAACTCAAACATTGTTGGACTAATTTTGTTTGTATCGAAATTATAGGACTGTGACATTTTTGAAGCAGAAAAAAAAGGAATTCATCTTATAAAGGTCCAATCCTCACAACAAAGAACCTCTAGAGACTGTAATCTTTACTTATATGAAAATACGAAGTACAAAACTTGCAGTAGTCTGCGCACGTGTTAATACGAGTGTCGTACCGAAACTAACGCAACGTTGGCCATACGAAATTTATGGCCGCAGCAATTTGTTGCGTTAATTTTGGTACGACCCGCTGAACTTTTTTGATTGTGTACTTCTAGTGGGAACAAACAAATCGTTAACATTCGGTATCCATGTGTTCTATTATCTGAGGGAAAATCAATAGTAAGAACTATCTACAATATAATTCTAGAAAAAAATAGACTTTAATCCACAACTTTAGTGTTTTTTAATTTTAGAATTGAATCTAGTTTATGGTCCTAAAATTTGTACGTAACTCTATAAGGCATCTTGTATTGGCAATAACAATAGATAGAAGTTCGCTTTTCACAAGTGGAAATTGTTTTTGTATTTAAATTTTGATTTCGATTCACAGTTTATGAAAATTTTTGATTATTTCATGTTATGGTAGAAATCATAGGGTAATCGTTTTTGATGACTAGACAAGCATGTATCTATTATAAGAGAATTTAACATTTAAGAATGCGGAATGGTGAGTAACTAAAAAAAAGCTATAATATAGGGTTTGACAGTAGGCGTACATTACTAATAAATGATAATTCTTTAAGTTAAACTTGAACTTTCTTAGGCTTTGGGTAGTTTATCAACCCCCACAGCTTCGTCAACTCAATTGATGCCCTCCAGAAGAGAAAGTATACCGACCCCAAACACATTGAGGTACATTCTTCACTTTCCTGACCCCTTGAATAATAATCTGCACCTTTTCTTCCCTTAGCGTTTCTTCAGCAAGAAAATCCCCCGAAGTCTCCCCTTCAACCACCCCGTCACCAATTCTATCAAACAGTAAAATGTTCGCGGGTTCCCCAGCCATATCACCAAGAAGCAGTGTGTCTCCATCACAACAAACTGCTTTCACACCATTTATTTATGGGAACGATATAGACTCGGTGGACGTTGCGACTAGAGTTGCCATGGTTAGGTTCTTCAACTCCCAAAACCTCTTGGCCAACTTTGCGGAACACACCAGAACATTAAGGTTATACCCCCGACCGGTGGTTGCTCTGCAAATCAACAGCTTCTTAAGATCTCGCCCGCGTTCCTCCCAGTTCCTCAGCAGGTTCGCCAGAACACAAGCCGTGGAATTCTTGGCGGAATGGTCGTTGACTCCTAGCAATGTTGCATTTCAAAGAGTGCAAACAGGGATTTTGGACCCAATACAGATTGGGGATAAACCGAAATGGTATATGCACTGCCTGGATACCATGAAGTTCGTTGTTTGGGATGATGGCAGTTCTTTGAACGGTGCTCTAAGAAGTATGCATAATCAAGAAAGTCAACCAACTGATGAAAGCGGATCAGATTCTGAAGAGGGTGACAGTACAAGTTCGAGTTATTCCTCACTTAGTGACTTCGTTTCTGAGATGGCTTCATCGGATCTATCCCCAGGTGGATCCTATCAGGACAACAAAGCATCACAGAACATGTCCTTGTCTTCGAATCTCGACCCTGAATCTGTTTACAAACCGCCATCAGAACTTTTATATCCCGACGGTGACATTCCTGATAATCGTCCTGATTCCCCTCAATCATCGAGCAGTAGCACCAACTCAGAATTAAGCTCACCATCTTACAACAGAGATTCGGAACTGGAGTTTTCAAACAGAGCAAAAACTGAAGTACAACCCATTCCAAAGGATAAAGATAAGGAGGAGAGTGGGAGTTTGGAGAATGAATCCGATTCCAATTCCACTACAACACCAAAAACGATTATCAGTGCAAATAAGCAGGATTCCCCAACAAGTCTCTCAGGAGATACAAACGAAAAAGTAAGAAAAACCCGATCTGGTAGAACCATAACTCCAGTACCACCGATCGCACCAGGACTAACGAGGCAACCGAGCGTGGGGAATGTCCTTGCAAGGACTTCAAGTTTCAGCTCTTCGGGAAACGGAAGTCCTGTTCCATCATCAGCGGGGAGTGCCGGCTTTCAAAGACAAGGATCGCAAGGATCCCTATTCGAACAATTTGCGTCCCAAGCTAAAGAACTGGTAAAGGAAACGACAAGGCAAAGTAGCCAAGATGGACTTCTCGCTCAGATGGATAAATTGAAGTCTTCCGCCAGAGGAAAGTTTTCTGATGAAGATATCTTTGCACCATTCGACAAAGTAACTTGATTGATAATTTCTTTAATACACACTCTAAATTATTTTTTTTTGCAGTTAACAACTCACGCTAAGAAAGCAGCTGATGAGGCTGCAAAGAGTGTCCACGAAGCGAGTAAATCAGCTTTGGAAGCCAGCAAAACTGCTGCGGGCGTAAGTAAGAACACCATTGAAGATCTAACTTACGTCGGAAAATCAACAATTGGTGATTTAACGAAAAGTGCAAAGGAAGCTGTGGTTAAAAAAGGATTGTTAAGGGTACGCTTAGCTTATATGTTATCCCGATCGCTTTTTAATGCACATTTGTATTTCTATAGGCCGATTCTTTTACGAAAAGCGTTGAAGGTCGGAGGGATTCTTCGAGTTCCACCTCCTTGGTGCACGCAAGCACGGGATTGTTAGCCGGTACAAGCAGAGATTTCTTCTCGAACATCAGCTCGGATCTAAACGGTATTGCAGCGAGCACCACCAGCATGTTTTCTGATCTTTTCGGCAGCAAGAACCAGAAAAAACAAGAAGCTCAACTCGCGCAGCAAAGGCAACTTCAGCAGCAACAGAAAAGCAAAGAGGCGAAAACGGGCATGTTCGGACCGTTCCCTCGTGGTCCAAGAGGATTGGTCGAGAAAAGTCCTTTAATAATTCACAGTCCTAGGAAAGAAGAAGAGTTTCAAAGGAAGCAATCCGTGGATAAAACCACTACGAACGCTGAAAATCAGGCTTTCCTAAAGGATGTAAGGAATGGTGTTGTTTTTTCAGAAGAAATCTTTTGAATATTTTGTTTTGTTTTGAAGGTTGTTAATCAAGTGTTAGAGGGTGAAGGAGTTGGTTGGTTAAAACTGAACAGATTGAAGAAGTTGATGGAAGACGAGTCGTATAGAAACTTCGTCTTGAGTAAACTGAATAAAACTTTGGATAAAAAAATTGGACCTGACGACCATATAGATGACGTGGTATGAAAGCTAAATCCTACAGCTGTTTGAAAGATTCTTCTTCGAAATACCCTTTATTTTGTAGTGTGTCCCCAAACCAGTTTGGAAGGGAATGCTGAAAGTTATGCTTGCTGTTGTTCATGGTTTGGAGGCCACCTACGGTAATTTCGGATTAGGAGGGATGGCTTCAGCGTTTCAACTGAACGAGATAGCGCACACGCACTACTGGACCAGGGATCTTATGGACGGCTCAATAAGTGACGTGGCCACCCAAAGTTCTAGCCCCAGGTCACCCCAAAGTCCCAAATCTGTACATTCGGAATGGGATTCAAGAAAATCATCACAAATCGGTAGAGAACAACATTTTCTCTTTTATTCTTCTATTCAGCAATACTTCAGCTTCTCTCCATTCTAATCTCATTAGTTCTGGGTATTTCGTTTGTTGTTATTCTCTAATTTTTCCTTCTTCTTTTAGACGCACCGGAAGTGCGACTGATACAAGATGACAGGGAAGAACAATCCACAGCTGATATGTTCAAGGACATGTTAAATCAGAAGAAGAATATTCTGTTGAGCAAACTAACTTCCTTTGATTCAGATGTAAGTGTAGTGATTAGTTAAGTATGCATGCTTGTTATGTTATCTTCACCAAGTCAGCACAAGTTTTTGCGTAAGTTTCTTTTCAGGCATATTCATTTATTAAAATGGGAGAATTAGTGCTTATTCTTCTTTAAAATTTAGAGTTTATGAGGAAGAGCAGAAAATTCAAGACCACTACCAGATTTGTTTTAACGAAATGTTTTGGCTCAGTTTAGCAATCTTTTGCACATCATGCACTGAACATCTTGTTATTAACATTTGCACAAACAACATTTTCGCATGCAGAACTTAGTACTTCCAAAGCTGGATCATTCTGTAATAGGTAGATGAGTATGCCTGAAATTTATGTTCTGGCAGGCGGAAGGCAATCCACATAGTTCAGGAGGCACCCTAAGCCCAGGGGGTTCTATCACCACTGGTCCAGCTTGCGGTTTAAATCGTGGTGGATCTCATCAAGCGTCGTTTAGATCGACCGTCTCCGATACAGAAGTAGAAAATCTGCAGGTAATTTAACTTTTCTGCTGCCCACTCTTGCTTTCGATGTTCCCCAATTCCAATGTTCTCCATTAGAAAACTTCCACATTTCGAATTCCAGTTCCCCAAGACTCCGAAGCAAAGAACCTCAAGCGTGTGGTCAAGCAAGTCTTCTCTGAGCACCGGATTTCGCTACCACGGCGGTCACATGGTTAACACGGCGACGACTCCATCGCCGGATGTACCCAGGACTTACCTATTCGAGGGTTTGATTGGGAAGGAAAGGTCGACGCTGTGGGATCAGATGCAGTTTTGGGAGGACGCCTTCTTGGACGCCGTATCCCAAGAGAGGGACATGGTCGGCATGGATCAGGGACCCAGGGAGATGATGGAAAGGTACAAAGCGTTAAGTGAAACTGAAAGGAAAAGATTAGAACACGACGAAGATAGACTCCTTTCGACGATGCTTTATAATCTAACCGCAATCAAAGTAATGTTGAACGTTAACAAGAATGAAATCAAAAGAAAAATTAGGAGGTTGCTGGGGAAAAGCCATATTGGTTTGGTTTATAGTCAGGAAGTCAACTTATTGTTGGACCAAATCAATAATTTGGTAAATATTTATTCTAAATTCTTGCACTAGATCATTTGTTTTAATCATAATTTCTAGCATGGTAATGACATAGATTTGAAACCTCTTGGATCCAGGCTTTTGCACAGACAAAGCTTCACTGTCCACCAAGGTGTTGATGGTGGTGGAGAATTAAGATTTTTGGAAGTCAGAGATGACGGTTTGGTACTACGATCGGTTTCTGGTGTTATAGTGGAACGTTGGTGGTATGAAAGACTTGTGAACATGACTTATAGTCCGAAGAATAAAGTTTTGTGTTTGTGGAGGAGAACTGGTCAACAAACTCAGTTACATAAATATTACACCAAGAAGGTAAGCTGTGTAGGTAGTAGTGATTTTTTTTTATAATCGATAAATGATGCATAGAAGAAACAATGAATGCAAACGATTCATTTTATATTTTTCTTAAGATAAATTGACGTTTTGAAGTGATGTTATACAAATATAGTCTACCTATCTCTAACAAAAAAGTTCTGACCTGTTTTTCAGTGCAAACAACTTTATTACTGCATCAAGGAGGCGATGCAACGCGGAGGTGTTGCGGGAGTTCCTCCCGAATTAGGAGGGGAATTCCCCGTTCAGGATATGAGTTCAGGTGAAGGTGGTCTCCTTCAGGTTTGCATGGAAGGAGTAGGATTGCTATTTGCTCACAGCAAGGTACACAAACAGCATCTAAATTATCTTGTCAGTGACTACTTAAATTCACACACGTATTGTTATTATACATTACAGCGTTATCTTTTGTTTTTTAGTTAATCAGTTAGACACACTTTTAGCTACATATTGAATTATGTGTAGTTACTTGCGGACTGGATAGTTTTTTGTTAGCGTGGAAGCCAAAACGCCCCGATCGCATTTTGGTTTCCATTTCCGTTTAAATATCGTTACTACTGTTATATATAATTATACATAACTCTTTTTTATTGTTATTATTATTGGTATTTATTGTTCTATGTTGTTGGGTGCGCTATGATATGTGCATTTGTTATGCAAGGACCACTCAAACTTTCTGATTGCTCTGCCACTCGCCAATTGCTCTTTACCCAGTCATGCATCCCGTCTTATTTCTTTTACCTTTCAGTTGGTTCTTTGACATTTTTTATATACATGATGAGGGCCAGTAGTGTAAATCTGTGTGTAAATCTTCGAGATTTTGAGAAGAGGTTATTTTAGCGAACAGGTAGTAAAATTATATTTTTTTTTGTTTCTTCAGTGCGTGTGATTATCTCTTTTTTGACCATTGTTAGCTTTTTAGTTTTCTTGGGTTTTGCGATACGTTTTGCGTAAAAATATTTATATCTAGTGAAAAGATCTAGAAGATCTAGAAGAGATCTAGAAGGATATTTTTTTATAAATTATGTACTGTACAAATACTCGTATATTTTCTGGAGTAACCAAATTGCAGATATATTATAGTGTGTATGTTAAAAATATATATTAATAATGTTTATGACAATGGGAAAAAGTGAATGTAAGTTGTAGTTGATAGTCTGAAAATTTCAAATATAAATAACGATGTGTAAAGATTTTAATTAAACCCACAATACTGTTTTTTCTTTCTCTTTTCTTTTCTTTTTTCTTAACTGAATTTTCACTAGATATTAATTATCTTTCGTAATACGTAGCCTTTAATTTTTTTAATAAGTGTCTCTCTCTATATATATATGCATGTAGCTCGATGTGCAAAACCAATTTTAATCCTAAAAGTTGTTTAGTATTTTTTATATATTACATTAATACTATCGACTGTATGTTGGATATGCTTACATTTCTCTTTATATATCTCTCTCTCTCTATCTCTTGCTCTTTATATATCTATTCTTTAATATATATACATATTATATACGATCTGTGTGTGAGATGTTAGTGCTTTTTTCGACGATACAACCATTAATAGCCTCAAAGCTAAGCTCCGTATAGCTTTGGTTTTCGTGGTGTCCTCGAGAAAAGTTCGAAAAAGAAAACAATGGCAAAGCGATAGGAACTTTTGAGATGGTCCTTGTCAGGCATAGAGATCAGCCACTAATATGTTTTGTGTTTTGTTGGTATCCCTGTTGATCTGTCCACAACGAACGCTGACGCTTGGCAGGACTTTGAGGTACATAATACAAAAATCTGATATTATATATGAATCTGGTCGTTAGTTTAGAATTGACTAGTTATTTGTTTAGTTTTTAGCGCTTACTCCTCGTAGTATAACTGCTCTGCATCCCACATCACTTCGTTCTTACCCCCCGTTATTATTTCCCTTTCGTTTTTACGTTTGTTTTTCGTTTTTGTTTCGTACCCATTTCGTCACGTCCCCTTCAAAGATAGAGTAGAATTATTAATTTTTATTTTTATTTTAGCTACACACACGTTATTAATGTTATTATCCCTTTGGTGATCTAAAATACCTTTCACTGTTTTTTTTTAATGTGAGAACCGTACCAAACCAAAAAGAATAAGCAAAAATCAATTTTTCGGCGAACGCTGAAAAATTCTGGCATATAGTTGTAGTGTTCTTAGACTGCTGCTTTTTGCGGAACCAAAACTTCATAAGGCACTGTAACCGGTCGAAAAGCGAACCACACTCACACTCATACGTTCCGAAACACACATACACACACACATAGACGAAGTAGGTCCATCATACATCCAACTGTACTACATCCGAACTAACCAACCATCTCTGAAGTTGCCTACTGCTTCATGCATGATGACTCGCGCATGGCATGCTCTATCTCGCTTCGCTTCTATATTTCTCTATAATCTATCCATTTCTGGTCGCGGGACGGTGCTGGATTATATTAATCGTTCTCAAAATTACAGTTTTTCGTGAGGATACACCATATACGGAAGTGCTTTACCCAGAAAGGAGGCATATTTGTACTTGAAGAATTTAGTAAGTGATTTTTTTTGGTTATTACTTACGACCAGGTGCTTATGGCTAGAAGATACTAACTAATGGATTTATTTCCGATTTATCGCTTTATTTTTTTATATTCGTGTGTTACAGATCCCAAAACCAGGCAGGTTATACAAAGAAAGTATAAGTCGTCTATGGTAAGTTAGGATATAGGTGTACATATTGTAAATGTTTTGTATCGCTAATAAAATAGAAGAAAATTACAAGGGAAATCGAGTATCCAGAGAGTAATAATAATAATCCAGAGACGACATGATCAAAAAAAGATAGAGGAGGCATTTAGATTTTCTACTGATATTCAATTTCTCTTAAGTGTAGTAAAAACCTGATCATACGTAGCTATGTGATCACTCAATCATTTCATGAATTGAGCATCATTTTCTTTTTTCGTTTCTGCCTGCTTTCCCTTTAACGATTCTCTTGTCGCCGTAATTATTGTTATAGGCTAACCAGATGATATACCTCATCCACAGGATTTTTTCCATTTGCATGACTCAACGGTTGCACGAACTAGTCACGACGCATGATTGAATTTATTTTCGCATTTTTCGAACATTCGGTAGAAACTCAATATTCTCATTGTCGCAAAGCTTTGTTTTTGTCCGAAAACATCGATGTAGAATAAACATATTTGAGGTTAGTTTCTCTTGTTTTTCTTTTATGTTTCCTTTTCCATCTAACACCCGAGTTCACCTTCACTCCATTTTCGATAGGCCGACCAAATTTGCTACGCAGTCCTCTGCGTCTTCTCGTACGTAGCTGCTGGCACGGAGAAACGTCGCCAGTTGTCAAAACCGGTTTCTGGAACCTCCATTTCTTCGGTACCAAGCATTAACGTTCCCATCGTCACTCCGGCACCTCCCAGCGAACCCAAAGAGGAACAACGGTTACCTCAAACTTCTCAATCGGAAATCATGGTTTTCCCATGCAAAGAACTTAGTCTCAAGGAACCTCAGGGCATGGAATCTGGTTGTGTGACTCCAATTGGTGGTCCGCCGACTTATCCGCCACCAGCGTTGCCCCCGGGTGTGCCGCCCCCTGCTCCTCCACCCGGTCTGAAGAGTTTCGGAATTCCAGCTCAACTGTCCGGAATGAGACCTCTGAGACCACCTCCTGTACCTAGCAGGAACCTCCCTCCGGGCTCGGCACCTCCTCAGCCTCCTCCCAGACCCAAGTGACGCAGCAGAAGGTACTCGTTGCCGTTCTTGGGAGAAGAAGCTTGCTTGATGCCCTCGTGTTTACCGTGGCATCATATGTGAGGAGGTTGTGAAGAAATTTTGGTTGTGACAATAAGGAAAGGAGGAGGAAAGTGAAGGCGATGAAATAAAATTGCAGATTGGAGATGGAAATTATAGATCGTAGTTTGCTAATGGCTCAATGTTTTTTGGCGTTTGAAGTTATCCAAATTTTTTATTTGGAAAACTTTGTCAAGTGATCCATTAGCAGAACAAGATAAATCCTCAGAATATTAATATCATCTGTTAAAACGTAATAACCAAAAATTAGTTTTGTAAACAAAAATTAAATTCGCTGTTATTGTACATAATATACAAAAAATATGGGCGTTAGAGTCTATATTACTATTTATTACTATAAATAAAAACTCATCACACCAAACGATTCCTATGAGATAAAATATAACCGTAATGAAAAGAATTGTACAATATATTTCTATAGTATTAAAGTTTTCTCTGGTCAGTGAAAAGCGTGAAACTGTTTTCTGTTCTGTATTTTGACATATCCGTTCTAGAAGATATTTTGTAAATTGCGTCAGATTTTCGATATCCAACGTAGAGCACTGTATTCCTAAAATAATATACTATGTGTATGTACTTCATAATAATAATGAAAAAAAAAAAACGTTGTGCCTCTCCCTGTAGCATACCGGCGAGAAAGATGTAAATAAAAAGAGAAAGAAAATAACAAGAATATTCGTAACGACAGGACTAAAGCAATATTAAAGTATTGTTACAATATACGTTCATCAGCTTCATGATATTTTTATTGTCGGAATAAAATAAATAATATCGAGATGAATAACAATTGTTGTTGTGTTTTATTCCTTTTGTCTGTCTCAAAAATCTGTTATGTCTAAAAAATTACTTCGTCTTATTTTTGAGGCAAAGAAAAATTATAAATGAATTATAGTTAAATACTTTAGAAATTAATTCCTCTCTTATAATGCACTACTGTTTTTTTAAACCTGATAACTTTGTTAATATAATCAATTAAAATTACACAATAATAATTTGAAATATCCGGAGGAAATTACAAAAATTAATCAAGCCATTTATTTCCAAAATTGATTAGAAAAATATAGGTACAGTAAATCAGACGTTTTGCCCATAAAAAGTCCGCCATGGGGTAAATGTTATCGTTGAATTTACAAATGATTTGTTGTAGGCAGTGTATGAGAAGATTGAAGGTGTCATTCTTTTGGGTTTCTATTAAATTAGAGGTGTCAAATATATGTGACGTCTAAAGACAACACAGAAATGTCAGGTGGCAATATTAAGTATCTTATTTCATTCATTAGTTGCTTTCTGTTATTGATAGTATGAGTGATGTTTTTAAATATATTGTTTATTATTTTACTGAGGTGGTGTTTTGGGGAGTTTACGGCATTAACGATTGGTCTGATGGGTATGTTAACTTTGGTTAGCTTAGGCAGTGCGTGTAGTGTAGGAGTTTTAGGGTTTTTAGGTTTATATTAAGTTCTGTGTATAGATGTTGATTTTATTATTGTTCTGGTCTTGTTACGGCATTGTTTTTTAAATTTATTTTGTAGTTGTTCTGTGTCATGAAAGTTTCTGTTTGCTCTATATAGTAGTTTTAATTTAATAAAAATTCCTGCGTTTTTGTCAACTTTCGTTGCCACAACATTATCTTTAATTTTTCTGGGCAAAGATTTGGGATACATTGCCTGTTTTTTACTTTCTCTTATATAAAAAGGAAGTAATGCATTCGGTCCAAAATTTTGACGGTGAGATTTTGATATATCTGGACGAATTATGGTATTCTAAGACTAATGGTACCATTTTTGGTCTTTTGTCTGTCCGTCCGTCCGTTCGTAAGATATATAGTTTGTGGCCTGCAGATCTGGCATTTCTAATCCTTGTAGGTAAAAAAGTTTCAAATAAAAGCTGTGAAACCATGCAGCTTTTATTTTAAACTTTTTTACCTACAAGGGTTCAAATAAAAGCTGCATGGTATCAGTCGTTCTCTCTTCTCTATGTATTTTCTTCTGTGTGTCTCGTTTCTTCAAGGCGCTATGCAACTTCAGATTTTTAATGGGAACACCCTGTATATTATTATATTTTTGGATTCCTTATGGAATTTATAGTCTATTTTGTTAAACATAAATATATCCTAAGTCGCACCATTTAGAAGTTATTCCTAAAATATATCGGGGGGCTTTTTTTACCTACTCATTTAAATTTTGTTGCATTTACCTAAAATTTGGTCATTTTGATGTTTTTCTCGATTTTGTGGAGTTCATATTTGCCAGTTTTACCGAATTTGTTGACTTTTAGGGACTTTTTCCATTTTGTTGTCTTTTTTTCAGTTTTGTTTTAAATTTGATCAAATTTGTTTTTTTGTATTTTGTTTTTTTTTGTATTTGTTTGTATTTTGAATTTGTCACATTTTGTCAATTTTGCCGTTTTTCTCGATTTATGAATTTTGTTGTTTTTTCAGTTTTCCAACTTTTGAATTTGTCAGTTTTTAAAGATTTGTTTCCAATTTTGTAGAATTTGTTAATTTTACCTTTTCTTTTTAAGTCAGTTTTGTCAAATTTATTTGTTGTCTTCGATTTTGCTGAATTTGCCAACAAATTATGGTAATTTTGCATTAAATTTGATCAATTTTTTTT
>JAWQRJ010000202.1:0-24851 GCA_033557515.1 Diorygopyx duplodentatus
GTAATATACCGGGTGTTCTATTTAAAAAAGGTAACTATTTGCTGCCATACTTTTTTGGCACATCCTGTACAAAATATTGTTTTTTACTTCAATACATTTTAAAAAACCCTAAATATTTTGTATTTAACTTTTTTTGTAGGTATCTTAGTTTAGAAAATAATCGACCGTTTCCATACATAAAAGCGACCCTGTATATTGATGACGCATTTACGGCATTAGAATTTCAATTTTCAATAACCTGCAAGAGATTCCACTTGATACAACTTTTGATTAGATAATAATTTTCGTTGGGGTCAATATTTCTCGTCGGCAATATACTTACTTCTCGCGGTAAGCTCTTCAAGTACTCCTCATCTAATTTATCATACATGTGACGGTCCCACAACTTTTGAATTAGTTCAGTACTACCGGGTCTCGTCGAAGTTTGCCTGGCGTACAGTGACACTTGAAACTTATTACATGTGGACCAGGTCGCTACGTGCAAACTGCATTGAAACAGCATTAAATTCGCAGCGAAATGGAAGTGGCTTCCTATTATTTTCGAATTTGTACGCTGCTTATTGCACGCTGTAATGCAGTTAACCGTTATGAAAATGTTATCATTAACAGGGTGGATGTAGGGCATTAACGTTGACATTATTGTACCTGGTGTCATTAAGCGCGTCGGAAACAACAGCTGCGATTAGTTTGTTTATGTGCATTTCGATCCATTTGCCATATGATTTTCCACTATTAAAGGACAATCTATTTGTCTAACAGCGATATGATCGCTGTTCGGGGACACTGTACAAATAAATCATTTATTTATATTATACTTATTTACAACATCACATTGTCTCATCATAGAACATCATAGGAAAAAATATTAGTTTCGATATTACTGCTATAATGTATTGCAGTTATTCAGTATGACGAATTATGAAACAGCAATATACTGTTCCAGAAGTTTCACTACTAAAATCCACTTCACGGCTGCAACAGCTTCAGGGGTGATCTTTTGGGTCTTACCACATGTTTTCAAACTGTATGTTGGAACATTACTTCATATATTATATCGACTTATAGCTACTGCATGCTTCCCTAAGAAGGTCTTAAGTAAGTATTTATCTACCCCCAAATTGCACGAGGTAAATTATATTCTGAGGTATCATTGCCCGCTGAAAAAAGGGGGTGCAGGTTTTATCTAGACATATTTCAGCGACATGCGGTGAAATAACTATACGAAACAATTGCCCGTCACTTCGGAGCTTTCACTCTAGGCCGCGCTGATTTTAATTGTAAAATATAGGACTGGTGAGGCACTGTCAGTTAGAAATTATCGCCGGCCAGCGGTCTGGGTATCGTGTTACAGACGAATCACGGGCGGCGTGCGTTTTTTCTCCGTAGTGTCGAGCAGTTTGAAAAGCTCACCTTTCGTGTAGTTTTGATGTACGCGCAACGTCGAGCATACTTTATGCATAACTATAAATTATTCGGACTACGCCGTTTGTGGAGCGTTTGCTTTGAAATATTCACATTTAAAGCTGTGTGGTTGCACATATCAATTTAAGTATGCATATCGTTTTCGGACAAATTAAAAAATAACAAAGCGAACAGGGCCGCTTTGTTTTTATAGCAATTTATTGGTTTTATATATGGCAATTCGTTAAATTAGTGGTTATACAGACGGTGAAGCAAAATAAGACATGCATCCCAATTGAAATGAAGAAAAGCAAAGACAAGGAAGCTGTTCCACTGCTCAAGCTCCACAGCCTTCAACATTTCAGGTGTACTAAAAGACGCTTCTGAACGCATAATGCACATTGGAAGCTGCTTCTTGTCACAGAAAAACAAGGAAATGCTGTAATATGCGCAAACAATCAATTTCTAATCAACTTGCAGTCACCTTTAATAACAAAATGTCAATATTATATATTGTAAATTTGATTTGTATAAAACTTTTTCGACTCTAATAAATTTTTGAGCATTATATAGTTTCTTACAATATGGTATAGATAAAATGGATTGACGTAAAAAAATTACATAAACGGGTTCTAGTACCCAGGTACCTATCAGTGCACATAAGGGGTTTGTTTATAATTTGGCTTAAAACTTTTTCTTTAAGATATAATATTGTTGTTATCATGTTAACTATGCTTAAAATTGATTGCTTTAGGATAAATACAGGTTTCAACCATGTAGCTCTAGCAAAAATGAATCAACTGGTGTGGCTCTCTCACACGACTTTCTCTCACTTAACCCACCGACCTTCTCAAACGGTGCGACTTTGGGCAAATATATGATAATAAAATCGATCAAACATTCGAAGGGGAATTCAAAAATTCATTAATATATCCTGTTTGATTAAAAAAGCACATTTTATTTTAACCAGTACGTTTTTGTAAGAGTGTAGTTTCAAATTTCGCCACCGAAACCGCCTAGATGGCGCTATTACTTTAGATAATTAATGTAAAGTATATTTTACCTTTGCCCATTCTTCAGGCATTTCCTTTTTCTCTACTACTTCTTTCCCTTCGTCTTTTAGTTGTATTCCATCACAGCCCATCACTTTTCTAGTTTTTCATGCTGTTCACAGTCTCTTCTATGTCATTTCTAATATAGTTTCATATTTTTTTAATGCTGTACAAAGTAATGTAATTCCTCTGTAATCTTTATCACTATTCTTATCACATTTCTTAAATATTGGCAAGATGACTTCCGTATCACAATATGCTAAAATTCTTGCTTTTGTCCATTGTTTTTTAATGACTTCGTGCATCAGTTCTATTTTTTTGATGTCACCATGTTTAAGTAAGTCTTTTAAAAACAAATATTGTATGTTTTACGGATTTACGTGTGCAATATTTGTGTTGTATTTCAAGTACAGATATTTATAGAATAATCAGTTGGGTTGAAATTAAAATGGTTGAATATATTTCGAATTTAGAATATGACATTTTTACATACGCATACACTGCTACAAGAACGCCACCGTACCACGAAACGATTATTTTAATAAGTTTCACTAAAGACGCCAATCAAATTACAAAACTTTCCAGAATTTGGATACGAATTTGAAAAATTACGAATTATTTTCGAAAGAACTCCTCATGAATGAAAATAGCATCAAGTTATGAACTATCAGGTTCACATGCCTGGATATGAAGTTGAGATGATTACCGCCACAAAACTGCAACAACAGCAAATAAACAGGCCAGTTAAAACTCTAAAACTTCCGCCAGTAATAGTAGATGCCATAGAAACGTATGAAATACTTTATGCTTTAATAATAAATAAGCCACTCAACCAAAATTTTTGCAGTCATTTTAAAGTCACGCTAATGAATAGTGCATACTTTAAAATCAACGTAGAAGCTGCCGACCAATATAGAATATGCCTGTAGTTATGCCAACATTTGATCAATATGAAAATGTTAGCAAAATACATGAAATTAAGGATATAATGGACATGAGGGTTGAAATATACCCCCTACGAAAGAAAAAGCTTGTACCGCGCAGTGCGCAAGTGCGCAGGAAAACATCACACCTCAAAATGCTCAAAGTACAGTAAAATCAAAATGCAGCAATTGCGGAGAAGAACATCTTGCAAGCTATCATATATGTACAGAAGGATAGTAGGAATTCCAGAAAGATACACAAAATGCACAAAGGAAAGCGCAACAAAATGTATCTTCGGAACAAACACTACAACTGATACTAAACAAACTAAACAAACTCGTCGAAAGACTAACTCGTTTGGAACGTAGCTGGGGGGCTATTCCTACGTCCAGAAATGGCTAATGATATGTCCTCCAAGCAGTTCTTTACATTGAAAAAAGTGATGTGTGTCTTATTTCAGAGACAGGGAGAGTTAAAACAGTCGTTTGTCAAGTTTAAAGGATATGAAGTATACCACTTCGTACATCCTGAAAATGCTGCAAAAGGAGGAAGTGCCGTCATAATAAAAGATAAAATCATTTACCACGAAGAAGCAGAATATAACACTGAACATAAACAAGCAACCACAGTATGTTTCAAGGCTAAAAACTATGAGGTAGTCAGAAGTGTCTCCCAAAACATGTAATTAAGCAAAATAACTATATTGTCCTAAACAGTTTAGGCTACATACTAATCAAAGGAGGAGATTTCAATGCGAAGTTCGTTGCGAATATTCATTGATGTTCAAGATTAACTAATACGAAAGGTAGAAAACTCTTAGGGGCTATCAAAAAATGGAATTTGAGTCAATATCCACAGGAAAGCCAACCTATTGGCCTACAGATATCTATAAGATCCATGTCTATAAGATCCCAGATCTTATACACTTCTCTGATATAATATGTTTCATATTATAAGAATCCATAAGGATATAAGGGTTCATAAACTTGGGATGGGATATTAGCTCAGACCAGTCTCCCATAACAGTAAAGTTAAGCGGAAATATCATTCAGAAATAAGCAAAATCAATGTTGGTAAATAAATCCACAGATTGAGAAAGATTCAAAAGCAATGTAAATGAGAAAATTAACCTATCAGTTGCTCTGAAAAGCATAAATGAATTAGAGAACGAAGTTAAGTTGTTTATAAAAAATATTCATCAAGCAGCATGGAAAAGTATTCCTGAACTTAAAAGCTGAACAGTATGGAACAGTAAGAAATTAGAGGATTACGTGCAGAAAAAAGAAGAGCGGGCGAAAATGATAACAATCTAAATTTTCAAAAGACAAAATAAGACTAAACGATAGTAGCACTGGTTGCTCATTTTAGAAAGCGTCGAAACAAATGATAAGACCAATCTTGCGTGCAGGGTCATGCAGGATGGGACTTTTCGGCCTTTCAAGGAGATTAGACAAAAAGATTGGAAATGGCCAAGAGGAACAGGCGAGGAAAAGGCTAAAACATTCGCAAATGATTCAGAAAAAAATATTTCACCTACATGAAGAGTGGCGAGATAATATATAAAGAGAAATTCGACTTCCTAGGCCTAAAGAAGTAAGCACATAATTAATTGGCCAAGCTTTGATTTAATCACAGGGGAAATATTAAAAGAAGTATTAATGTTACCTTTAGGTTGAAGAATGTACCTAGTCAGCGGAAAATCGCCGAGGCAAATATAATCTCTAAGCCAGGTAAGCCAATCAACGAAGTATCCTCTTATCGGCCAATACTTTTACTATCGATAATGTTAAAATTGTTTGAAAACCCTCTGATAAAAAGACTAAAATCAATCATAGAGCGAAGGAACTTAATCCCAGCACAGCACTTCAGAGAAAAACATTCAAGTATTGATCAAGTCTGTAGAATAGTTAAGATAATAGAAAAAACATCTGTAGAGAAAACGGGCTGCTCTGCTATATTCTTAGTCAGTCACATTTACAAAAACAATATACAGAAATTGCAGAGTCATATATTACAGACAGATATTTCAGAATTAAACAAAGGAAGTCTACTCAGAACTAAATGAAACAGAAGCAGGAGTGCTACAGGGAACAGTGTTAGGGCCAGTCCTTTATCTACTATACACATGTGATATATCTACACTAGAAAATTAAATCATAGCAAGCGTCGTTAACGACAATGCTACTACTGGCGACTAATACGCACCAGTCGTGAAGGTACTGGTAAACTACAAAGAGTTATAAACCAGAAGATTAACTGGGCAAAGCAAAATATTGGTGAAAAAAAATCAGTTCTCGTAGATTTTACTAACAGAAGGATACGACACATTCCAATTGTACCATACAACCAACAGGTACCATACTCCCACACAGCAAAATATCTCTCAAGGAATGACCCTTGACACAAAGCTCCGCTGCAAACTCCATATGAAAAAGAAAGAAAGGAGGACAAGGAACTAAATATAGAAAAAATCACCTTTGGAGTATACCAAAGACAGCAATAAAGATATTATCCAAAGATTCCAGAACAAGGTACTAAGGAATATCGTGGATGCACCCTGGTACATCAGGAAGAGCGACCTCCATCGGCACTTGGATATGGGAATTGTTGCTCTATAAATTGGAACATTTGCAGGAAGTCACGAATAGCGACTCCATCATTATGTGAACATCGAGGCCACCCGGCTTCTCGATAACGCAGGGCTACAAAAAAAAACTTAAAAGGATAAAAAAAAACTTTGGGTTAGTAGCATAGTGAAACAAAAAGCAGAGCGGTGTGCGAGCTTTAGTAAGTCTTTAGCCTGAGTTTCCATGAATGAATTGATATTTTCATCTTATTCTTCTTCAGAGAGAAGAATGGATTTAGCAGTGTTTAAAACACGTAAGTGCAAAAAGAAGTGTCGTATAAAAGAAATGCGAACTCAGTGCAAAAACGAAGAACTTATTTTTTGATTTGCTGGAATTGCGTTTAGTTCTAGTATTTTTCTGAAATGCCTCCATATTTTTTCCAACATTTTTGTTGGTCAAAAAACTTTTGGCCTACTAATTATTTCGTATCATATATTTCACGATAATGTGATACGTGAAGGTATTCTAAAAAATACTGGCCAAATAAGGTCATACATTTTTGAATTCATAAAATATTTGACTTCGTGCCGCAGGTTAAAACACTCGGACTGAAATAAAGTCCTGCAAAAGGCAAAGAAACTGGAATCTAAGTGAAGTTTTATGTACGACCAGGGAGACCATTAACCATAAACCCCCATAAAGCGACGGAGTTTACTGCTGTTTCGGTCTGTGCCCGCTAGGTGGCGACAGTCGACAAAACGCGGGCATTCGAGTACCACCATGAGAGCGCGAACGCCGATATTATAAATTCCTAGAATCCCCGTATTCACCTTATATTCAATTTTGTGCATACTAAGGTTTGCATGTTTCAGTGGCTAAAGTGGGTGCCATGCATTTTTCATAACCTCGTTTATCGAGCCAAGAATTGGTGTATTAACGTTTTATGGGAGTCTTTAGTGGGAATAACGATGGCGTATTATGTCATCATTTTAAGTTTTAAACGTTTTCCCGATGCATAAGGAATGTGTTTTTATTTTAAAATTATATACAAACGTTAATGCTTTGTATAATATTTTTAAGATTACTGTTATCGTTATTCGTTCCGATTTATTCATTTCAAGTTCTATTCTTTTGAGCCAGCATTATTAAGTTAGCCGCTATTTCTTATCTCCGTTTAATTGTATTTACCTACATATGTAGGTAGCAAAAAAATATAATTAAACTGCAATCATGTCGTAAGTGTACGATGTGTATACCATGGGGCATTTCAGATCGATGGTCTTGTGTAACAAGAAATGAAACAATGAAAAAGTACAAGCAGCATATAAAATTCCGGCTTTTCGCGATATCTTGCACGCAAATCTCACATTAAATTGCTAAGAAGCTGTTGCATATACAATTGCTGGATTTTTTCTATTCACGGTGAAGGTTATATTGCTTTTTGTAGGAATTGTTTTCACATTCTAGCAATGAATTTTTTTATGCATAATGGTACGTAAATTATGAGTAAAGTGCGGAGTAATTTAATCAAATTCTATGAAGGGCATATTTATTGCTTATGAAATCAATTTAATGGTCTAAACTAGTGTGCTTGCGTGTGAAATGTACTCTTATTTGTAAGACAACAATCTCTACGTTTACTTTGAAGTGGTAATATAATAATGTGGGCTTCCTATATTTCAAACTAATTTGAAGAAGGTTTGTATAGGTTTATATCAAAATGTGGTAGCAATTTTTGTAGCCTTTGCTTATGTCCTAATGTTCATACATTTTGCAACGTTCTACTTTGCACCATTAATACCCACCATACAGAAGTTTATTTAAAATGGCTGCCAAATGGAGATTCAATGGTCTAAAGGATGGAGTCAGTCTTCGAACTTGTAATGATTGTAAATGTAGCCATGTAGTAATACCTCAGTAGCTTATATTTGTATTGCTGGCAGATAATGAGGGTGAAAAGTCATCACAGGCAAAGCTGTCATTTCTGACAACCTGTTTGGTTTTACTCCAGAAAGTAACAGTTCGCAGCCTAATCCTGAAAAAACTGACAATCGTCATTTTCTTCAAATGTGAATATTACGATAAATAATATTTTCCACATTATTTGTCGTATCAAACAATTTCGAGGGAAAAAGTTGTTGAAAAAGTTGTAGATATTAAAACATTCTGTAGGATAGATTATAAATTACACATTTTTTTACACATTTTTTACCTTGCACCAGTTTCGAAATGTGACCCAAAGTTTATGTTGACATTATTAAATTACTTGTTTTTTCCCTTTCCAACGACATAATGTTCGAGGTATTTATCTTTCATAGTTTAGGAGATATGAAGAAAAATCATATTCAACACAGATCATTAACCCACATCACACTATCCATGATTGAAACAAAGGACTACACATCTGTCAATAATATTGTTAAACCACTCTCATGTCATAAGTTGTAGTTGCCGTCAATTCTTCAAATCCTACATTGATAATGGCGTTTTCAAACTATGAAAAAACGGATATGTTTGTTACCTACATAAGGTGCAATAGTTTCCATTTAGAAAATAATAATAATAATAATAATAAATATTTTTATAATCTATCCTACAGAATGTTTTGATACAGCTTTTTCCCCCGAAATTTTTTTATACGATAAATAATATGGAAAATATTTACATTTGAAGAAAATGACGATTATCAGTTTTTTCAGGATATCTAGTAGGCGATGCATTTTCTTGGAAAAACAAAAGGTCTGAATAGCTTAGATAAACACCCCCATATTGTTTCATTTAACCGAGTCTGTAGCTCTGATCGTTTCCAAGGTACCAATGGTGACACAATGGTTTTCACTGTTATCCAAAAAGCATTCATGTTAGAAGCGTATTTTCGTTCGGGAAACAAAATTGATGACGATTAGCATTATTCACTAGAAGGTTGTCTTTATTCTTTGTAGGTTAGGTTTTATTTCTGGCATTCACAAATGACAGCAAATTGCAAAGACATGCGAGACAGACGTTTGAATTTCAGCACCAACTGCAAATGTAAATTTATTATTCCCAACGTTATATCAAAAATAATGGTTTCACAAAGATGTCTGAAATAAATTCCTAAAAACAACTAATCTATAGATAATATAGAAAGGGGTCTTTACACTCAAAAAATAAATCCCATTTTTTTCTATAGATCTAACCTCTTCTAATACCACAAATATATATAAACCCTTATCCTATAATCTTACCAATTTAAAATCTATAAATATTCTCAAAAAATATAAAATAATCCCTGCTTTTGAAAGGAACAACAAAATTATTAATATTTTTTCCAACCATAAAACAAAAATTCCTACATCTGAAAAAAAGCGGTATTTACTCTGTTAAAGGTCATAATTATGAAGAAAATTAAATAAGCGGGTCCAGAAACATATTTTTAAACCCAGCTTAACCCTTTATAAACACATTTTACAGACAGGACACAAAATTAATTACAGGAACATAAAATTTTTACACGAAGTCGCAAAAGGTCGGAAAATTGATCTTTTGGAGCAGCTCGAGATTGATAAATATAAACATAAGAATAAATTACTTCTTAATAAACATTCTATATTAAATTTCATTTTAAAATTACTCGAACATCTATCGTTTGCATATACATATAAATTTTCATACTTTGTATTATAATCACGTCTGCCCCCCTAGCGCTCCCACATTATGGAAATTATGTAAAGTGAACTACATAGTTATGCGCTATATATGAGCTCTCAAAAACCGCAAGAAAGTTTTTTTGCGCTCATTTCGTTTAGCCATAAAAAATATTTTTCTGTGGGAGCGGGGACTGAGTGTCAGTGAACCGTTATTTACAGTAATGTTATTTAGCCAACGATGGAAGTGTCTTAAGGGATGCAGCGCAAAATCAAAATCACTGCTATGTGAGAGTGCATAAATTAAGTATTAATCTTACGTAGCTAATTTGCCCCAATTTAGATTTTCAACCGTTATTTACAACAATGTTGCAAAGTCTTTTAAGGGATGAAGCGCAAAAATCGAAATCATTTGCATTGTGTGCGTAAATAGATAGAAAAAACAGTTTATGATTAAGAGGGGGGGGGGTTCACTGGCTCTACCTATTCACCCCCACTGGAAAATATTTGTTATGATTAAATGAAATGAGTGAACAAAATTTTTCTTGCGTTGTTTGAGAGCGCATAAATAACGCATAGTATTATGTAGTTATAATATTACTTATTAAATTAATGTGCGGGGGGGCTAGCTGGGCAGACGTATTATAATCGGAATTTGTTTAATGTAAACCTGTTTAATGTACTTTATACGTCCATTGTCATTCAAATAACGTTATTGTACCATAAATTTTATAGTATTCGTTTCGTTGCTATATATTATATTCGTTGTTATAGTGTTGTGTTCTTAATTTTTAAGTAATTATTTTCTTTATAATCAATGTTTTATTACTTTTTAAACTGTCTTTTTGTGCACGTTTTCTTTATATTTTCCCACATTTACGGGCGGTAGTACTTATGCTTATAAGTTTTTACTATTTTTACACATTAGCTAGTTTAATCTATTTTTTGGTGCCCTTTTTGCCATACTTTATGACTGGTGATTACCGCTAGGTCGAAACTAGTATCATAGTATATTCAATAAATGAAGCAATATAATAATACGCTTAATATAAATAATAATAATAAGTTTCACGCATAATATCTAACAATCTGTCATACATGATTAACGCAGAAGCTGTGCGTTTACATCAATTTTCGTAGCAAGTTTACTTGGAGTAAAGTCAACTCTGACTCAGGGTAAAAATGCTTAATAATGGAAATTTGATTTTGCTTTGTGGTTTCCAATATAAATACAAATGTTTTTAAATAATGAATACGTTAACTTGAAAAACCGTATTTTAAGGTTTCACTATATTCGATCTGAAATGCTCACGGTGTTTGGTACGCGACTGTATAGCTTATATTAAATTTGTTGTCAAAACATTTATCACTGATGCTTGAATCAACTGGTGTGGCTCACTCACACGACTTTCTCTCAGCTAACCCTCCGAACCTTCTCTGAGCGGGCAAATATATGGTAATAAAAAATCGACCATTCAAATTCAGAGTGATGTATAATCGTAAACTTGAAATATGGGACTACCACTAACTTTATTAGTTTAATGACGAGATATTTCATGCTAATAAAATCGAGACATTTTGTCATTGTGATATGCGCTTACTCTAACAAAGAAAGTTTTCCTTCCTCAGCTTTTGAAATACTGCCTTGTTGTTCTAATTACACCAGTGAGTTCAGGCATAAAACTTTAACAACAGAAAATGCATAATGAGAAATTGTATGCATTCGCAATCTAAATGTAAATGTGGCGTGTTCATTTGCAGCGCAACTTCGGACGTCAGATCAGTTTGAGAAAGTTCCGAGGCGTCCTTAATGAACCCAGTAAGAATTTCATATTAAATATCTTCTGCCCATGAACACGGTACGTGTTAATCAAGCAAATTGATTCTAGCGTCCCCAAAGCAGTTTAGATCCGCCGCGCTAAATACTGTGGTCTCTTGGAGGACATTTCGTTGGCAAACGAAGGACTGGGGAGCCCAAATGAGATCCTGCCCTGTCTAATTAGTACTTAAGAAACTTTGATGCAAATTATTCATTGTCTTTGAACTATAGTCTGGAAAATTAGCAAGACCATGCAATGGACGTGACCGGTACTTTACAATTTAATTATACATATTAAAACATATACATGCACGATATACTCGGAAAACGGTCCCAGTGTACCCAAAATTCTCAAACTTCGTTACCGGCGCCAGTGTTGGATTATAAAATATTATTTCGTGAAACTTAACGTAAACTTCCCAACGTTAACTATTGGAAGTTTTCAGAAGTTCACATAGAGCCCTGGGAGTATAGAGCGTGCTAGTTCACGTTATTTACGGAAACCGTTAATACCGGAAATAAATTTTCATAAGAGGTATCCACTTGGGTTTGCCAAGAATTTATGGTATTGGAGTCGTGTTTCTTCCGGCTTTTAAAATTGCTCCCTCTCCATGCATTCAAATTGTTTCGGTAAATAAAGGCGGCTACAGCATTTAAAGTATAATATAGAACGAAATATTGTGATATATTTTAGTTTTTATATAACACTAAAATTAATCATATTAAAAATATGATCTTGTTTGCGGAACTTCCAATAGACATTTTATGCGGTTTTTGGCACTCTAAATCAAATACATGGCTTGGAAGTAATCTGATTATAACAACGCCAAGTCGTTCAGAAAATTCTTACAAGCAATTGATTTCAAAAAATTTCAGTTGATTTAGTATACTTACTTTTATAATCATAGTATAATCATTAACAAAAGAAGAAAGGACTAATGCGCTCGATAGTTAAAATTTTAAGTACTATTTTTGAGATTTAATGTAACTAATTCACATAGGATCTCTTCTTATATAGGATATCCCCGTACACTTCAATCTTACTATCTAAAATCAGCCAATTATTTAAATTTGGTTGGGACATCACCTTGCAAACCAGCATTTAAACGATGCCAAAACTGAAATGAAATAACTTCTCAGTCAAAATATCAGAAAATTGGCAAAGAATTTATGACGACGTTGAGAATAACTGAAAGGGAATATTTCAAGCGTAACTCAGAAGCTGAAGCTGCCGTTTGTCTCCGCCTCGCGCAGTTCGCACTGACTGTCACGGTCCGTCTAGTTTCCACGGTAGATAAACGAAAGTGGCGACCCGACGCAGACAAACAAGGTAAATTTTAGAGCCAGGAAATGCTCTCTGGTCTGGTGTTGTTTAGTAGACGGTCGGCTCAGAGCCAACCTAAACAGATTATCCGATTTGCCTCATCTCGTCGAAATTAAACGACCCTACGGGGATCGGGACAGTAGGTTTAAACCGATTAGTGTCGTGTTTTTCGCCGGATTGGGCTTCACGCCTGTCGATACCGCCGCGCTTTCTAAATAAATGCTAATTCTCTTCGTCGTTTTCGGTGGTATTGCTAAAACCCCATTTCATTGTCTTGTGGCCAAAAAAAAAGGTGCAAATAGCAAGGGCAAGGAAATGTATGTATTTGATAGGCAGATGTTGTTAATATTATTGCAAAAAAATAAATTGCATACAGCATTAGGCATTTTACACCGAAAGCCATTGACGCGTGCACACAAAGATAACATAAAAAACATAAATGCAATCAAACCTAACTAGGTTTGTTTGTTAAACAAATATCCAGAAATATTCGAAATTCATCGTGGAGGTCTCGGGCGGATTAGAGATATTTAGGTTTCTACAACTCTATACTTTAAACGTTAAACTTATTTGATATTCTAGAACCAGATTGTGATTCGTTGGTAGTTTTTGAATACAAAAGGAGTTCTGGTATAAAAATATCCATGGTCATTAAAAAAATAGAAATAAATTATACAAAGAATTTAAATCAAAATTATTAAATGGAAGCCTTTGTACCACGCGAAGCACTTTCTAGTACAACTTGTTAAAAACAACTACTGTACAAAACACGTTATTGTCCGCTAGCTGTTTTTTCACATAATTTGTTTGTTTTTCATTTATCTTTGTGATTGCAGTATAACAAAATGTTACATCAATTGTTACAGCTAAATGTCATAGCAATTTGTTTCCAAATAAATAAAAATGGTTCTGAAGTATTCGCTTCGTTGACTGAACGCAAAATGTAGAGACTTTTGCGTTCAGTCAACGTATGAGGTGTCATAATAATAAGTACTTGATACGCCGAGCTGTGCCTGCTGACTTTTAGTGTTCGTCTCAGTTCATATATTATAGGTGCATCCTAATGTAAATGATTAATTACATTTTGTTTTATTCCTAAAATAATATTAATTATTTCGACAGGTATTCTTCGATTCAATTTCTACTATTAACAATTTCTATGAACGAGAAGACATGCCAAGAATATGAAGGAAGCAGCGTTTAATTAAAGCTTTTCGTTCTTGAGATACATCAAGTACACGAAATATTATAATATTGTACACATATCAAGAACCCTTCGTGCTCAAAATATGTTCTTTTCATGTAATTGTTTTATATTTAAGAGCACTTAAGAGCACTTAGATGAATTTTTGCTTCCTACAACACGTTCCTACCTTTTCAAATGCATTTTCATAATCTTACCGAGTAAATCTTAAATATTTAATATATGACTGTGTTATTTGTCCATTTATGATTTATTTAGCGACCCTTTAACTTCCCTTTAGATATGGCAATTCTTCTAAGACTCCTCTTGTAACCTTTTTACTCACTACATACATACTCATTAACCTAACACTGAAATTGCTTAAAAAAATGTATTTTTATGTTATTTATAAAGAGTGATATATTCACACCTACATAAAAATGAATATCTGTTTAATCCTAAAATTAATATTAGATTATATACACGTAAAATATATATTCTTATTCTAAACTAATCAATTAAAAAAAAGATTTAGTTTTTATTAACGTGTTTTTGTATATTGAGTTACTGAACTTTTATTATTTTATATTCGTATATCACCGAGGATGCTTGATATTAGCTAAGTATGTTCGTTTTCGTGCACACTACTTTTTAAAAACACACGCTAATAAATGGATTTTGTTTGTTTTTTCATACAGGAAGGGCGGATTCCTACCTTTTAAGCTGTCCTTTTATTAGTTTACCTAGATGTTTGTTAAATACTTTAAAATCACTTGCTTCATCGATTAATTAACGCTCAACAAGTTTTTAATTAACTCAGCGATACTCCAACTTTTAACGTTTATATACCTACGAAAGATGGAAATTGAACATTTACTTTAAATTTAATCTTAAAATTTTCAACTTTCGCGGTATCAGGGTTTTAGGGTATGCAATTTATGATAAGAATTTAACCGCACCCTATACCTAACGTTAAAAATGATGAACGTAATTGAAAACTGTTCGCCTTAACTCAAAATCATATTTGGCCGCGCACGACAATTTATTATTGTTTTCTTTATTAACCATAGTATTTTAACTTCTATTATTATCAATTTTTATTAACAATTGTTTTTTCATAAGTGACGATACGCAAAACTCTTTCTAGATTAGCAAATGTTTATTTTAGGGCATCATTACATATTTGTATCACTGATGATTAATATTAAAAACGTATTTTTGACCCTAATAATTTTTTGCCAATAAAAAGTACTTATTTGTTTATTACTGGTATTACTGTTAGAACACCTGGTCGACCGATCTTTGCTGAGTTTCCCAAATACTCAACTTTTTGAATACTGAAAAAATTATTTTTTACGCAATTGTTCGTTTGTAGGGTAATTGCATAAAGTCAGTTAAGTTGACGCTTTGTTTTTTTTTATTTTAGGGGTTAAAACGTCCACTACGGGAGGGAAAATTTTATGGATATTTGACTATGTTATTCAGTAGTATGCACAAAATAATTTAGGCTTTATAAAGCGTTGCTACCAAAACGATTTTTTGGCGCAAGAAAAATGTCTACACCCCGAAAACCAGCAATTGGGCGCAAAAATATTTAACATCCTTATCACAGACAACTCTATAAAAGTACCGAGTTTAATTAAAATCAGAATTTTAGGGTGACCTGTGTTTCCTTATCAGTAAACTTTACATACAGCGTAATAAACAGATGAACAATATTGTTCAACCAAAGATTGTTCAGCGAACTACCAACAGAGTCGAAACAAAATAGAGACAAAATAGGCTAACTACATTGTCTTTAAGGTATATTTATGAACGTATACAGTTATGTGTAACAGTTCATTTCTATGTAACGTAATTTTTGATAAATTATAAACAATTGTGCAGCTTTGAATAGTGTTTATAGGTGAAAACTTTAAAAATTGTGAAAATGTATCATATAAAGTAGTTCTGAAGTAGTACTTGGCTGTTCGAAAACACGTTAAAATTATACATTTTCACAGAATTACGCTAACCGTAATTCTGTGAAAATGTGTAATTTTGGATCACTACTCCTATCGGCATTTGTAGAAAATATTTTGTCTCGTACACCAATCCTATTGGAATCTTCTATGTTCCACGTTTTGGGGCTATTTCTATAAAAAAAACGATAATTTGCTTTGGAAACGATCATTTTATTTGTAAAAAATACTATCGGAAGAAGTAATGGAAATATTTAAATCAACATATCTATAATTTGGGTTTAATGTTAAAATTATTGCGGTTATTTTTTCCTTTGATAAAGCATTCATACTGTTGGTCAAAAGTAATTTGCTAATAGCATTTAATTTGGGTACATGTGTGGTTATTTCAATGATGAACGATTTTGATTATTACCACTCAAATTATTAAGTACGCATAATTGTTTATACTTGGTATTCTTTGTTTTCAAATAAATTTATATTTTGTTATTTATGCAGGCCTAAAATCATTGTTTCGGTTATACATTTTCTTACTTTAATAATTCAGTTCGGAGCAATTTAAAAGTGTGTGGCGCCTATGAGAACTACAATTATTTTGGAAAGAACCCCTCTGTCTTCTCGAGGGTGGTTGAGGACCCGAACTGGATATTGGTGAGGTTAATCCGTTGGACAGGTTTATTTTATTACTGTTATTAAATATATATCCGAAAAAATCTATATCCCATCCGAAAAAATCGATCGGCGTTCTGTTTTTGAGACGTTGGCTGAATACAGAAATGTGACTTCAATGCGTTTAAAGGCATCTTTTTCAAAAACCGTGGGTCTTACATACATTTAACAACAGAACGAATCATATTCCGAAAGAAAAAGTTGAAAAACAAATTACTTATTCAGTTAAAAATGACAAGAGGTGCGTAAGTATTTAACACCTTGTATAAGACTATTTTGTAATAATAACACATTAGATAAGCATTTATGAGTAATAACACGTTTGTAAAGTTTTGTAAGAAAATTCCCAAGATTTGCTGAGATATGAATCTAAAATTAACTTTTGAAAATTAACTTTGGAGCGCCATTGCTCCTTTAGAAAGATTTCGGCTTAAAATTTGCTATATAATCACCCTAAAGTTTGGTAACGTACTTAAAATACCCCTATATAACTTTAGATAAAATTCTCTGTTAGTAAGGTAAACGAAAGGCAAATGAATCTATTTATTGGGTCCTGTATCTTAAGCTACATAGCTTAGTCGTCAAATATGTCAAATACTGTATCATCATTACCCAATTTTTCGTTTAAATGCTGGACCATATTGCTTGATTGTATTTAAACACACCTTGTGTGTGTTTACAGATGGGATTGGTCACTGACCGTTTTAATTTATGCGGACAGACGCCTCTTGTGACACAATCATTAATTAATTTTGCTAATGAATACTCAGTTTTTAAATGCGATACTTTATGACCTTTAATGTAACTTTCATTAGTATCTACTGAGTATTTGTTTTTAAGCGTATAAACGGCTTCAACGACGTCAAAAAAATTGGTTCAAAAAAACAATGAACGCGATGTAAATAATTTAGTACTGTGCACGTATAGTGCACGTATTAGAAATATTACCACCAAAGTGCGAAATCCGTTCATTACATACATGAAGAAAATGTGCTCCAAGCATTGGAAATATTTTTATTATTACTAAATATTGTATTATTTACATTTAAGCATTTAATTTTACATAACTGAGTGTAAGTTTTGTAGACTGAAGCATTAACTAAGTTCCAAAGAGTTCTGAATTCGTTAGTTGAAATTGACAGTTTATGTTTAATAATTTTCTTTTTTTCATTTCTTATGTCTTTGTTTACTTCTTTTCTTAGTAGTTTATAATTATTTGTGTCAGTTAATGGTGTACACTTCTGGTTAGGTTTATGTATTATAAAGTATGTTCAATAAAAAAGACTTCTAGTAGTCCATGAAATGTTTAGCAAAGCATCAATCAAGGTATTAAACCGCACAAGAAGTTCTAAAAAGAACTTATTTCACAAATTTGACATTTGACATAACCTATGTAAACATTGTAAACTTGATGCATAACATTGTAAACTTGATACATTACGACCACGACCTACCTTTAAAAAGTCATGGACGAGGAAGTCATGGAAGAGGTCGTTATTTATTGAACATACTTTACTATATCTAACGCGACATGTTTTGGCGCTAATGAGTCATCTTCAGGGGTGCTACAACTTTAAATATTCATTAAATTAACATTATGTATGTGGTTAGTTTCATTTATTCTAAAAATAGGTATCTTTTTAAATGTTTATTTAATATTTAACTTATGAGCCTTACTTATAAGTTAAGTATTAAACTTACTTATGTGTCCTACTATTAATACGGGTTGTTTGTTCATAAACAACATTGCAGATTCTTGCAATACAGAAATAACCGCCTATACATCATATTAACAAAATCTGACATATTGTAAAACCACATGTAAAAATTACCAGGTAAATAAAATCAATTTAACAGTTAATAATAAAATAACAATAAACACAATATTAACATCGCAATTTTAGATAAATCAAAATACAACAGGACAAATAATACATATTAACAGTACAAACTCCAAAACATTACAATACCGCAAAACGAAGCAATCCATCGAGGGAATATATCAACAAAAAAGGAATCATAATTAACAACGCGTACACACAGACTACTATAGATTTAATAACATGACACACACACAACTAAGGCTCACAATTGATATAGCCATATGCAGAATATTAATTTAATGAGTGTTCAACGTTTTAGCACCCTTTAAGAAGACTCGTTAGAGTCGAAACATGTTGGGTATAATATAATATTATGGCACATAAACCTAACCACAAGTG
Organism: Diorygopyx duplodentatus; assembly: GCA_033557515.1. Classification (NCBI taxonomy): domain Eukaryota; kingdom Metazoa; phylum Arthropoda; class Insecta; order Coleoptera; family Scarabaeidae; genus Diorygopyx; species Diorygopyx duplodentatus. Next base: position 18,749 of record JAWQRJ010000202.1, read on the forward strand.
TACACTATTAACTAACACATCATTTAAACCTACTTAATAATGGATCTAAATTCTAAATATACAAATTTATAGTTATTGTTTACTATGTTGGTGTTAATTTTTTTCCTCAGCCAGTTCATATATTTTTATGTTTCTAATTTGGCTATTAACGATGAGGAGAATTTTATTTAAACTTCACTCGTTGGTAACACTCCTCAAGAGGAAAACCAAATTCCAAAATTCATCAAGGATTCCAAAATTAATCAAATGTTAAGGTGTTAAATATTGAAACATTCGGCGTCCAACATAACATACTTTCAAACAATTTAAAAATCATTGGCAGTATTATAAGTAATTATCTGCGTAAAGAGGATGTCAGAGATTCGTGGAGCATAATGCTTGAATACCGTGGATTTCATTTCATTCCATTAGTATCATTCCAACAGTAGTGTGGACGTTCCATCAATTTCTAATTTCAGCAAACCTGTAATTCAGCTTTTCGGTTCTACATTTAATTTATTACATTTCTGAAGATGAACGTTTAGTTCGGAACATGTAGAGCACGAGATATTACACAACAAAAACAATTAAATACCAAAAAAGTACGATCATTATACAAATACTTTATCATATCAAACTTGGTATAGAATATGGATACAACACATTACATATTAATGAAGCTAGTACAGTTGATGTAAAATCATTACATCAAGATGACAAAGAACATACTACACATCTACTTCTGGAGAACTTGTTTAAAAGAACAACTAATTCCCAAATTTTGCAGATTCAAAATACCAAAACAAATACGAACAGAATTATTCAGGAATATGATATAGAAACATTTGAAGGACCAATTACATAAACACTATAGTAATTTGAATAATAATATTATACTGTATCACTCATATAAAATCCTTGCACAGAGACTTCACTATTTAGAATTAACAGATGTCATACATACGATACACCAACGTACACAACAGTTTAAAAGATCTCAAGGAGGCATCAAGGATAAAAAACTCGAAGAACTAAGAAGAACCAATACCAATCTCAGACACAATAAATCACATAACACAAAAATACACCACGAATTTCATCCCAGCTTCACCAATCTCTCAACGATAACAATTACAAAGCAGGAAGAAGTACTGCTCAACAAAGGCCACAAATACGCCATCCCAAACAACACTCCAAACTTTACTTTAATGGCAATAGAAGCAGAATCCGCCCCAGAAACAACCACCCATAAGAAGATAACATTAGGGCACATCGGTACATAGGAGACATCGTGCAATTGCTCAGACATCGGGAGAAAACACAAGAAAGAAGAAAAACTGTACACGATCACACACACCAAATACAAAACTTTGAGTTGAACGTTCTCAAGAATTTAAAAAAGAAAATTAAAGACAATAATGTCGTAGTCATGAACGCAGATAAAAATGCAGGACTAGTACTTATGAACCATAATGAATACATACAAAAAATGAGTAACTTCATGACAGAAAATAATTTCAAAATTTTAACTAAAAATTCAATCCATGCATTTCACAATAAAACTAAACAAACAATTAAAAAGACTAAACACACTTTAACTCAATTAGGTATTAAAGTATATAACATCATACCCATGAATTACAGAATACCCAGATTGCATGGTTTGCACAAACTACACAAAGAAAATACACCAATGAGACCTTTAGTAGATACCATTAACTCACCTACACATATAATAACTAATAAAACACTCAATAAATCAAAAACACCATACAATTCACACCCAAACATACCATCAAAAATAATAAGGAACTTACAAACATTATACATACATTGCAAATACCTGATAATTATACATTATTTTCACTAGACGTCAAAAACTTATACACCAACGTTCCGGTCAAGGACACCCTCTATTTGGCCAAACAAATAATATCGGATTATTTTGACCAACAAGAAACAAGATAATATTAACCTCCTATTGCAATTATGTAGGGAACACAATTTTTGTGCTTTCAACAACCAATTTTACATAATGGAAGACGCTATCCCTATGGGCTCTCCACTTAGCGGCATATTGGCCGACATTTTCATGAATCACATAGAACAAAAAATCATTAACGACACTAATATTAACCAAAACAATGTAATATTATGGAAAACATGTCGACGATATCTTGGTCATCTGGAAAAATAATAACATACCAACTATTCACAAATTTTTCGATACAATTAATAATATACATCAAAAAATACAATTTACTATAGAATTTGAAAGTGAACTTAATACAATAAATTTCCTTGACCTTACATTAATAAAAAACCATAACAAGATTGACATTGAAATCTTTAGAAAACCTACCTAAACACAAAACATAATACCTTTTAGTTCACACCACCATCTCACACACAAATTCGCTGTCTTCAATGCATCTATCCATAGATTGTACACCAACTTAACGGATCAAGTTGCCCTTCAGAGGGAAATTAACATCATCAAACAGATCGCCCAATATAATGATTTCCCCCACAAAACAATTAACATGTTATTAAAAATAAAACAAAAATACTATCATAACAATAACATTAGTTTAAATAATCAACAACAACACAACAATATTAATAATAACTTTTCAAACATTAAACAATATCGTGCTTTCTCTTACCAAGGCTATATTTCACACACCTTGCAAAAAATACTAGATAATTACCAACTCACATCTACTTTCAAATCAAGTAACACTATAGGTGATCAATTGGTCAATTCGAAACAAACCATTAACAAATTACAAAAAAGCGGAGTCTACGCTTTATCTTGTGACACTTGTCAAGCCACATATATCGGAGAGACGGGAAGGACAATAGAAAAAAGAATTAAAGAGCATAAAAACAATAAAGACTCTAAATTTGCAAACCACTTCATTACCAATAACCACACCTTCGACACTAATAAAAACACAAAATTATTGCACCACAAAAACAAGGGTAAAACACTGAAATTATTGGAAACATACGAGATAGATAAATTTATACAAAAAAACCTGATCTAACTTGTTAAAATGACCAGATCCACCCGATTAAAATACCTATACAGGATGTCCGGAAATTATGCGCAAATACTGCAAGGGCATATTATACAATTGATTTTAGGTGGGGTCCTTTATATATTTTTTCTATTTAGGGCTCCCATACAGAGTTAGATGCATTTAAAGGATTGGTCAAGAATATAGGTATTGGGGTTATTCTTGAGAACGACATTGCCTACGTTTAAATTTTTTTTTGTGTACCTTGTATTTTTAGAACAACATTTTAATATGATATTCTCATTCGCACCTGGTCATCGCAAAGGGTTGAAACGAACAACCCCTATCGATTTTTAGAAAATAACTTTTTTATCCGTCTGTTTTCTTGCGAACAAAGCCATCAGTAGTATAGCCTAGACGATTTGGAAACTTTTTTGATTCTTTCTATTTTTTCGCACGTAGCAAAGAAACAAAGCATGCCTTGGAATGACCAACAATTTGACTTATTTACGCCACGCTGTAACCATGGCAACGGCGATTTTCGACCGGCGGCTTGAAATTGGACCCGAAGAAACATGCTTGAGATCGACAGAATACTTCGTTAATTGTAACCTCAAATCCTTCCCATTTTTATCTTCCTGTTGGAGAACATATGAATGGTGTATTTTCTAAGATGGATAAGGTGTGGGGGATTTGTACACTTGCCTCGCAGCTTCCCCGATTTGAATCCGATGGATTTTTTTTATTTTGGGGGTATCTAAAGACATTAGTGTACAGTACGCCAGTTAATAATATTGATGATCTGAGGAAGAGGATTATTAATTGCTGGAATTATCAGAGGAAGAAGAGATCTATTCGCGCGAGTTCGTCAATTGTTTCTGAGTAGTTTGGAGTTGACTTGCATAGAAATGGAAAGTTGTCAATTTGAGACTAATTTTTAAATTATTTTGTTGTTTATTGCATTGTTGTTTTGTGCTTTTATTGTATTTTGTTTTATGGTTTATATTGTTTATTTGTAATATATCAGAAAGGAGATTTAGTCAAGCTGGCCAAAAATATGTCTCTTAAATTTTTATTACAGTTTTTTATTTCTTTAAAATCGCTGGGTGTTCAAAGCAATGGCAAGCTAATAAATGTCGGAATATAATAATGTGCATTAAATAAAAAGGGGAAAAGTTTTGAAAAACCTAAAACTAAAACTAACTTAAAACCTAAACATAACTCCTTCTGACAAATTTCCTTCTTAACAACTGTCAAACGATTTGAGGTTACAATTAGCGAAGTGTTCAGTCGATCCCATTTCCAATGCATGTTTCTTGGGGTCCAATTTTAAGCCGCCGGTCGCAAATCGCTGTTGCCACGGATACGACGTGGCGCAAATATAGTCAAATTGATGGTTATTCCAAGGCATGCTTTGTTTCTTTGTTACGTGCTTTCGCATGGAACCGGCTCACCGCAACGAATTTTATTTTATACCTCGAAACCCGCTCAGTTTACGAAAAAATAGAAAGAATCAAAAAAGTTTCCAAATCGTCTGGGGTATAGCCCAAATTGATGACTTTGTTCGTAAGAAAACGGACGGATAAAAAAGTTCTTTTGTAAAAATCAATAGGGGTTGTTCGTTTCAACCCTTTGCGATAACCAGGTTCGAACGAGAATATCACATTAAAATGTTGTTCTAAAAATACAAGGCACATAAAAAAAATTTAAACGTAGGCAATGTCGTTCTCAAGAATATCCCCAATAACTATATTCTTGACCAATCCTTTAAATGTCTTTAACTCTGTACGGGAGCTCTAAATAAAAAAATATATAAGGGATCCCACCTGAAATCAATTGTACAATATGCTGTTGCAGTATTTGCGCATCATTTCCGGACACCCTGTATATAAGTCTCTTCACTACCCCTATTCATTTTAAATAGGATACATATGCCGCGCTTCCTCCCACTTCAGTATCACACAGATTAGATTCTGCGCAATAACCACCACCAAATTGCAAACACGAGTTGATAATTTTCTACAGCAGTTATTTAATAATGAAGTTCCATCATATCACACCAAATCAAAATTACTTCAGATATCTATCAAAAACACAATCCACGTGCAATGATGTTTCATACCGAATTGTTAAGTACGTCAAATTTATTTCCAAATTTTCTTTTGACAAATAAATACAATGTTTTTTCTCAGATACACAGATTATTATGTCACGAGAACTATAATTAACATCTTTAATTCACATCACATCTTCAAATTACTAACGACGAAGTTTGCAACTACTATATCAAACTTACCCATTTGCCATATTTTCAAAGAATGACACACATACTTTTATCAAAACACAACCGCACAACCCATTTTGACGAATAATCCACTCAGCAGGATTTAAGTTTTTTCATGCAATTAACAACGCTATTTTTGACAAGTTAGTCAACTTAGTTTTTAATTTACTTTTTTCTAATGCATTATTCATTCAAATATACTTGAGGACGTTCAAACATATAATTTACAAAATGTCATACAACACAAAAAATTATACAACACAAAATTAATATAAGTTAGATTAATTATAATGATTTTCAGCAAGCTCCTGAAGATGAACGCTTAGTTCGAAACATGTAGAGCACGAGATATTACACAATAAAAACAATTAAATACCAAAAAAGTACGATCATTATACAAATACTTTATCATATTTTAAATAAGAAACAACGTCTACTGGACTTACTCAATGCAACATATACAATTTTTTATACAAGCTTTTAACAACTAATTTTTATTATTTTTTTATAGTTTCGTTGATATTATATTTGTGTAAAATTGTGTGACTCTAGAAAAAAATGCCAATTAATTCATTGTGTAATGTTCGTTTTTAAAACTAAACGTGGAAGATTTTAATCCTATTTTTTTAATTGTAACTCCTAATAATGACTGTTTAACAGAAACGAAACGAGTTAAGAAAATTAAAAAAATATATTGAACAAGATTGAAAATATATGCTGCTAATGGTATTATTTATTGTCTTGTAATATGACATTGTCGTCTTATTATCATTATTAGCATAATAAAAATAATGATAGAAAGTGTTTATAAATTAGG
>JAWQRJ010000203.1:0-24849 GCA_033557515.1 Diorygopyx duplodentatus
GGCACATCCTGTACAAAATATTTTTTTTTTACTTCAATACATTTTAAAAAACCCTAAATATTTTGTATTTAACTTTTTTTCCAGCTATCTTAGTTTAGAAAATAATCGACCGTTTCCATACATAAAAATGAATTTCAATATTACAAAAAAGTTATAATAAAATTAACAAACAGTTTTACAATAGCATTACAATATTCATGTGTTTTGTTGAAATTTGTTCTCATTACCCAGAAAAATATAAGATTAAATTTCACAGTAGCATTTCCGCTTTTTTATATGCATTTTTAATACTTTTTCTAACCAAAACAATAAGCAATAGGTACTTAAAAAACAAACCAAGCGTGATATAGTGATAAATTTAAAAAAATATACTACAAAACTTATATAATATAATGTGTTACTTACATTTTAATCCAAGTTTTGGGGGCCATACTAATCAAAATCTAAATTGCAATCATTAGTAATATTAGTAGTGAAATTCCATTACAGCACTAGGATAATTTTATATTATTTTCTAGTATTCGTAGTGTAATACATACAGAGTATTCCAAAAGCAGTACCATTTTTCTTTTTAATGAAACACTCTGTACACAATTAATTCACAATGTGCAAATTGTCGACGCTCACAAATTTCTGCTGCAAGTATAAAAGACTGTGTTTTTTTTTGTTAGTGTTTTTATTAATGTATTACTAAAACGAAAAGTAAGTATCAAACATTGAAAACTTTATTTTTTGTCGTTTACGCCCGTTACACAACATGTATACAGATTTGTCACTCGGGAACCAATTTTATTTTATTTACTCGCTTGTATACGGGGTGTTCGCAAAACCGGGCACCCATACCTGAACACCCTGTATGCCGAGCGCAAAAATCACTACGGCGCATCGTCGAACCTTACAAAATACAAATAAATAATAAAACAAACGTTGGAAAACTGGACTTGTTTTTCACACGTTCAACAGTGTGGTTGATTCATGCTAAAAAAATTACTTACTACATTTAACAGACTTTAACAATGTTTCCTTTTTAGCTACAATTTATTTATACTAATATTTTAAAAGAGTAATTTATTCGATTAAATCTAGTAAGTATTTTATTTTACAAACATCTTGGGGTACAACATGCTATTATTATCATAATATAAACAAAACTAACTCAGTATGTACCCGCCAAATGTTAAAAAAAAAACGCTCTTAAACTTACTTCTCATCTAATATAAGTATTCATTCATTCACTGTATGAATAACATGCTTCTTTGTTGTTATGTTTATGTTATTATTACCTATTTATATGCATATTATGACATACACGACAATCGTTGCTACTACACTTTTGTCCGTCACTGTACAAACGTGTATTCAGTATTTAACATGTGTCTAAATATTACAATTTACAATCATAACTTGCCTGCTACGTTCCGAACTTCCACCGAACTGAGCAGAGTGACCTCAAGTTTTATTTTTATTTAACTAATGTTATATAAATTATTAAACACTCAAACTTTCCGAGCTGTGTTAAATGTAAATAATGCTATTTTTTTTAAAAATTTAAGTAGACGCAAATTCGGCTAGTCGTTAGTCGGGGAAAAGAAGAAATAAAATTAATATAGTTAAATTAAAATGTATAAAAGAACATGCAGAATGAATAATTTTTAATAAATAAAATGATGTCCTAAAGGCATATTTTTCTTTAATTGGATCTACCGTTGTATATAATAGAGGCAATATTTAAGAAGAATGCAGATTTAATTTTCAGACTTTTGTCAAATTTGATCTAAGAAACGTTTAAATTAACTGTTCTAACACTTTTAGGCTAGGTTGCGTAAAGCACTAATCATTTAACGAGTGCTATAACCTAACATTCGCGAAATTGTCATAATCTTAAGGTTACATTTTAAATTTTAGGACGTTTTGTTGGCAATAATCGGTTTCCTATCAATCCATCAAATTAATTTCTCGGAATTAATTTTTCTTGGAATTAGAATTTTCCATATTTTTAAAATGACTCTGAAAAATCTTTTACCTCACTTATGGTTTTCGTACCATTGAACTTCTATTATAGTTTTTAATGTTCTGTTTGTTAAGAGACATTAAATCTTTCAAATTTTGTCATCGAAAAGTTCTATTCTGTCCCTTAATATTATTTGACTGATACCCAAATGTTTACTTGTTAATTAATTATAGTATGGTTGAACCATAATAAATAAAGTGTTTTATTTAATTTTGAAATGAGAATAAGAAAATTTGCTAAAATAACTATGAACACTTTTTAATTATTTTGATATCTTTTACTACTTTATTTGTGGTGTCAATATTAAAGATGATTTTAAGTTAATACTAATTTAAAATATAGTGTGAAAGAAGTAAATATATCACAGTATACATAGACAGTAGAACCAAATTTAAAAAAAAATCATATTTTATTGAAAAATCTCCAATATTCACAAACCAAGCTAAATTGATTTTTAAGTTCATTTTCTTTAATTTTTAATTTTTTTTTAAAAGAAAAATTGAGAAATACCTAGTCACTATAAAATCAAAAAAAAAAATAGAGTGGAAAAGGCACTTAGAAAACCAAAAATATTAAAACAGAAAAAAATAGTATTTAGTAATAAAAAAACAAAAGAAAAACCACCTGTCACTACTCCGATCGTATCGCAATCAATAAATCGTTCAAATTCATGAAAAACTTGTTTGGTCCTTCTGCGAGAAAACAAAAACGGGAAAGAAAAAATATTAACTATTAACTATAGTGTGCATTAGTTAGGGATGTTCACGCACAAGTGGGGGATGGGGGGGGCCCGAAGCACCCGTTCGTACACTACAGTCGGCCTCGTCTAGGGAGGCTGTTGCACAGTTACAGGGGGCACACACGCAATGCACCGAAAAACACTGCCCACATCAAGACAATCCAGTGCACAGTGTAAATGGGGCTCTCACCGTCTGTGATCTTTCTCGCGATGAACTTCAACGTCTCGTCCAGCAGTATCACGGGTATCGAGAACTTCATCACCGTCAGCCACTCCTCCACGGTCAATGGGCACACTTGGAACACGGCCTGAAAAATCGACAGTAACTGTGTGCTCCAACGTATCCGTCACACAAAAGCTAAAAGAGTGTTATGCATATGCGTACATGAAGAGATGACTCTGTGCTTGCTAGAGGAGTAAACGAAGCACACTAAACTTTATCAGTTTATCAGTAGAAGTATGGGAAAGTAAACGATAAGGCAACAAGAAACCAGTTGTCAAGCCACAAGCACAGTTCAAGAATCTTTTATTAAAAGTTAAGTATCAGATACTGAGGATAAAAGAGCCAAGAATTAAAAGTTGAGCATAAGGAACTGAGAATCAAGTGTGCCAAAACATTCCAAGGTTAGAGCAGAATTACTTTTGCAGTGCAAAAGCATGACTTAAGAAGTTAATAAACTTACCGAAAGCACTTCAACGTACAAGATGACAAAGTGCAAGCCGAAAGAAAGGGCCATCGACCCGATGAGCCAGAGGTTACTCCAAGGAGGCATCGCGATGAGGGACTGATTTTCTGATAAGCTGTAAACACAAATGATAGCAAAAAAGTATAAACCACAATAATAAAACAAAAATTGACAAGACGAAAAAAAATTCGTCAAAGATCATACCTGTTCATGGCATTTAACATTTCAATTGTTACTAGTACGGATAAGGCCATCGTCATCGGATGTGGATCGTTGAACACTTTACAGTCAACCCCTTTGAATTCTTCAGCACCGGGCGTACAAGACAAGTGATGTGTCTATAGAGAAAATGCAAAGTTGTGATAATAATAATAAAGCGAAGAGCTCCCAGTTGTTTTATGTTTAATTACCAATTGCCAGTAGCTCAATTGGGGACCGTACTGTGAAAACATGAACCACCATGCAGCTGCCCCAACTGTTGCGGCCCCTACGTATCCACCAATAGCCAGATACCTATAATGAGGAATGTGATAAAAGAAAGATGTGATATATTTTAGATCAGTGCAAAAGACGCTAATGACAAGATCTGCATTGCTCACTTGTTGCCAACCAAACAAGTACATTATTCATTAACAAACATTTTTCGTTTTCTCAACATCTTTCGCCTACATTACCTAAAGAACAACCATCCAGAAATGAGAGATTCGTCGGCTTTGCGCGGCGGTTTGTCCATGATGTCCAAGTCCGGCGGATTGAAGCCCAAGGCCGTGGCGGGCAGGCCGTCAGTTACGAGGTTAACCCACAGGAGTTGTACTGGAATGAGGGCTTCCGGCAAGCCCAGCGCGGCAGTCAAGAAAATGGAAACGACCTCTCCGATATTCGAGGAGATCAGGTAGCGGATGAATTGTTTCATATTGTTGTAGATGGCACGACCTTCTTCAACGGCCGCCACGATGGACGAGAAGTTGTCGTCGGCGAGCACCATCTCGGACGCCGATTTGGCCACGGCCGTTCCCGAGCCCATGGCGATGCCGATCTCGGCCTTTTTTAGAGCGGGCGCGTCGTTCACACCATCCCCAGTCTGAAATTTTGCGCCTGTCATCATTTTGTTGAATATGGCATGTGTGGTTTTTAAGAAATTGAAGCTAAACTGTGGGCTAACAACGAAACAACCATGTCGTGTGCAAGTATGTGCGAGTAGAACTCGAGATCTTCAGTCTCGAGTTCTATTCGGTCTTCAGACATCGTTCTTGGAAAATGTACACCAAATCGGTAGATTGCAAGTACGACAAATCTTAAACATTAATATCTCGTAAACTAATGTGCATTGGCATGAGTTATTATACCGTGCAATAGTTGGAGGGGTGTGTAAGTTATTATTTCAATTTTCTTCAACATTAATAGCATTCCTAAATATCTGATGGAAAATGGGCTGTTCTACCTAAAACGGAACTTGTTCGTTTCCTTTCCCCCTACGAATCTGATTCCTAAATTTCAAACGAATCTTCATATGAAGAAGAAGGAATGAGCAGGAACACGAGAGAGAAAAGATGATGAAGGGAAATGGACAAAGCCAGAACAAGAAGACACGAGAATAGAGGAACGAGAAAGACTGATAAAGACGGAAGGAAAAGACCCAACTAAGGAAAAAAGAAAGGTGAAATTAGAAGTAAAAAAGAAAGAATAAAAGGCGAAGATGCACTGTGAAAGAAGGAAAGAAATAGGTGTAAGACGAGAGAAGACAGAAGGAAGAGGCAAAAATCTCTTAGGAATCATATGAATCACAGTCTCATATAGCTCTACTGCTCTTCTAGAGTGGACAACGAAAGAATGGATGCGAAAGAAGGAACCATACAAGGCAGAAGAGCATAATTCGGGGGGTTTAAGGTTTAACAAATAAGTTTATTTGTCAACCTCTTTATTGACATCTGTGTTGACATATCATATTTGCCAACATCAATTTCGAGAAAGGAAGAAGAAGGAAAGAGGCGGGAGAAACCAACAGAGAAATATAAAATTTCAAAGCGGCAAAATACAAAGAGAAAATGATTAAGAAAGTAAAAAGACCGATGGAGATAACGAAAGAAGATAGAGGGAAAATTTCATCCCTTTTGGTGTTACGCAAAGTCGAAGAATAGACGGGTACGGAAGCAGTAGGCGAATTCAAAATGCACAAGACTTCGATAGTACGGTAGAAATGTACGATGTAAGAAAAAGATATAAGCGCACCGAAAGAAGGGTAGGGGAAGAAAAGAAAGATGGAAGAAAACGGAAGGAATGGAAAATAGACGGCATTTGAAGAGCAGTTCTCTTAGAAACTAAAGAAGGAGTTTAGAATTCAATGATTCGATGTATATGAATGTCGGCATACATTTTGGGAACTAAAAGAATAAAAAAAGTGAAATATAACAGGAAGAAGAAAGAAGAAGGGCAGAAAGGAAGATTGTTAAACGTTGTTCATATCCTTTGGCTTTCCGGTGATCGGTCAAAGGATATGAACACCGGCCGCGAAAGCCTACAACAAAGTTTAACAATAAGATTTTTTTTAAAAAAGGTAGAAAGGAGAAATAGAAAGTAAAGGGTATAGAATACTTATAAAAAAATGAGAAAATGAGCAAGAAAGAAGAAATAAATCGGAAGCAAAGAGAAAGGATACAGAAAAGCAAAATGGAAAAGGAGAATGAAGAAAGGTAGAGCAAAGTAGAAAGAAGGTTGAAGTCAGATTGATAATAAACCAGAAGAAAAATGTGAAACGAAAGAAAGAAGTAGGAAAAAAAGAGTAGAGAGAAATTCCACATCCTTTTGGAAAAGATGACAGGCCAGGCAAAGATTGGTTTTATTTATTTATGGAGAGAAATAAGGACAAGATATCTACCCGAAAGTCTGCTTGAACATAACATTTTCAAGGGCTAGAGGATTCAAGCAAGAAGAGGTCAACAAGTTTTTTGATCTGTTGGAAGATTTTTTGCCAAACATAAATATCCGCCAAACCGTGTCTACAATGTCGATTAGACCGGGTTGTCGGTTGTCCAAAGCAAAATTCCTCATGGTCTTAAGGGGAAAAACAAATAGGCTCCTTGACATCAGCTGAAAGGGAATCTTTGGTAACAATCATTATCTGTATGGGTGCTGCTGGTCACTTTGTACCTCCATTAATCATTTTCCCTAGAAAGAACATGAACGATCTCCTAATGAGAGGTGCTCCACCAGGATCCATTGCGGTATGTCATCCATCTGGTTAGGTGCAAACTAACGTTTTCACCAAATGGTTTCAACATTTTATTGATCAAACAAAACCTACTGCAGAATCGCCTGTTTTGTTAGTTCTAGAGGGCCACTCAACGCACAATCGCAACATAGACGTCATAAACATATCAAGGGTTAACCATGTCTCCATCATTTGCATACTGCCACATTCCTCTCATAAAATTCAACCTTTAGACAGAACGTTCATGGGCCCTTTGAAAACCCACTACAGTGGAGAAGTGAGAAGTTTCTTAAGACACAGCTCTCGTCCTTTGGGTATGTATGACATAATGGAACTGTTTGGCAATGCGTATTTGAAGGTGCAGAGGGGTAACATTGCAGTGAACGGTTTTAAAGTTACTGGGATTTACCCTGTCAACAGAAATATTATCTCCGCGGAAAATTTTATTGCTGCTTCACTCAACTCTATTCCTGGTCAAGAAGAATATGAGACAGATCCCAATGAAAGTCCGCGTACTGCTGTTTTTCCCACTCCAGCAGGATCAGTGCCCTGTAGTTCTTCCTCTGATGGATCATGATGCAAGCGGAGCTGACAATGATAGTAAACGACAGGTAAAAGCAAAGACTACTGGCAGCAGCAATGTGAAAGAATCATCTCAGAAAAAAAGTAACTCTAAGTTTAAAGCTCTTACTACAAATCTCCCTGATCCACCTGAAGCGGTTGCAAGCTGCTCAAAATTTGTCTTGCCCTTCGAGATGTCGCCGCCTCCTCCACAAAAAAAAAGTAGAAATCAAATAGGGGAAGGAAACCCGGAACATCAAACATTTTAACAATATCCCCATATAAAACTCTATTAGAGCTAGATCTGGCAGCTAAGAAGGATGGCAAAGTTAAGAAGGATGGAAAAAGCAAGAATGAGGATCAAGATAAGAAAAGTGCAATGGTAGGTACTTAAGACAAAATTGTTAAAAGTTGAAAAATGTGTCCCAATTAAGAAGATGAAGCTTGGTAGTAGACTTAAGCACTCTAGACAACTGTTTCAAGATAGTGAAGATGAACAATCATTCCACTCCGACGTACCATCTAAGACGGACATTTTACCAGGTTGTATACCAGATGAGGCAGATGCAGTGTGCCTGTTTTCACAATGGAAAATATTCAGAGGATGGAAGAGGGGAGAAGTGGATAAAATGCCATGTGGACTGCGGTGGGCCCGAAACACAAATGTCATCTATCTCATTAAGCGATAATTTTCTTGAAACCTTAGAAGTCCCGAGCATAGAATCAGGTCATAGTTCAGGAATTAACTGCCTACAGAGAAATGGGATGCAGCATGTCTATAAAAATCCACTTTTTGCTTTCCCATTTGGATTCCTTTCCAGAAAATCTTTGACAGTTCAGCGATGAGCAAGGAAAAGGATGTAATCAGGTAATACTAACTACAGAGAAAGAGTTCGAAGGCAAAAACTCACTCAACATGCTCTCGGAATGCTAATGGAAACGAAATACAGATGAAAGAGATAACAAGAGGAAAGGTGCCGACAAACATTTCTAAGACGTTGATTCTAGTTTTCCTCCTAGGTGGAAAACGAAAATATCCCTAGAAAGGTCTCCCCGTTCCAGCGATATAGATAGTTTTAAAAGCGGTTGCAAAGTGTCGAAGTTATTGATTTTTAATATATAGATATATATATAATATATAGATTTTTAATAATATAAGTTTATTGGTTTTTTGGACAAAACTCACAATTTTGGGGGTGTCAGCAAAATTTCTACCAAGCCATAATTTAGTACTTTCCAAGGTCTATAACATATACAGTCCTTTGCAAAATATAAGAAAGGAGTAGATACCTACTGGTCTTAGTAAACGCCATAAAGCCCCATAAATAATGAACTAATCTTTTCCGAGCTTCGGGCGGCGACAATGCCGAATTTTTATCTGAATCGTTTCATAAATACCAGAATCGCCTACAATACGCTTTAGTTATATCTTTAACTTTAACGAGGTTACATAATTTCAGTTGAAGAAGCACAATTTATACTAATTACTGTGGAAAATGGTGAACAACGAAATTTCATGTAGAAAAATATAAATAAATTCTGGTACAATTAAACATGTGATTAAGTCATTAAAACCTAGGCTTTCTGCAGATGAAACTGACATAAATTGTTCAGATACAAGTTTGTGGCGAATTCTTGGTCGATTAGGGTTTACCCACTGCTAAACAAGCAGATGTTCAAAAAGAAAAATTTGTGTGATCAGGATATACAGGTGTCCCAAATTCGATGCTCACCGTTGTAAACGGTAAGATCTACAGACTCGGTTAAATGGAGCAATATGGGGGCGTTTATCTAAGCTGTGCAGACCCTTCTTCTGTTTTTCCAAAAAAATGCATCGCCTGAATCACCTAATCATCGTAAATCACCAGGATATCAAGTCCTAAAAAAACTGAAAATTCACATTTTTTTCAAATATCAATATTTTCCACATAATTTATCATATCAAAAAATTTCCACGGAAAAAGTTGTAGATATCAAAACATTCTGTAGGATAGATTATAAAAATATTTTTTACCTTGCACCAGTTTCGAGATATGACCCTAAGATGTATTTTTTAAATGGAAACCATAGTTGATTTTGACATTATTAAATTACTTGATTTTTTCCCTTTCCAACGCTATAAAGTTCCAGATGTTTATCTTTCATAGTTTAGGAGATATGAAAGTCAATAATATTGTTAAACCACTCTCCTGTCGTAAGTGGTAGTTCCCGTCAATTATTCACATTCTACATTGATAATGGCGTTTTCAAACTATGAAAAAACGGATGTGTGTTACCTACGTAAGGCAAATCAAATACAACTACGGCAGTAAATGAATATTTAAATTTCCACCCCTACAAACCAATGATATGCCAAGAAATGAAGGAAACTGATTATGAAAGGCGGAGTTACATTTTGTAGATGCATCTCGATCAAATTGCAAATGATTTGACTGTTCCTAATAAAATTCTTTGGAGTGATGAGAGTCGATTTACATAAAACGACATTTACAATCAGAATAATTACCATTATTGGAATAATAAAAATCCGAAAATGGTTTCCGACATTCACGTTTTCAGGAACGATTCGGATTTAACGTGTGGTGCGGCATTTTTGGAAACCGTTTAATAGGTCCGTTTATTTTTAACGAAACACTTAACTCAAATAGATATCTCGATATTCTGCAACAGGAAATTGAAGATGCGTTGGATGATCTACCAATTCAAGAGGAGAGAACTATTTTCTTTCGGCAGGACGGCGCCCCGGCACATAATTCAAGAATTGTTGCTGAATATTTAGCAACAAGATATGGAAATCGGTGGATTGCAACGAACGGTTCCATACGATGGCCAACGAGATCTCCGGATTTGTCCCCACTAGTTTTTTTCCTGTGGGGCCATATAAAAAATGTGGTATACGGAACGAGTGATAACAGTATTAATGATTTGCAACAAAGTGTTTTAACTCCGTTAGTGTTGGTCAATTAATGAATTGTAGAAAAAGTGTCAAAAAGCGTGTTACCAAATGTTTAGAAGTAAACGGCCGCCATATTGAACATCTTTTGTAGGAAAATTTTGGTTTATTGTTATCGTGTTTATTTTTACCATGTTTATTGTTACCGTGTTTATTGTACCTATGTTTATTGTTATCATGTTTACAGTTACCATGTTTATTGCTTCCATGTTTATTGTTACCATGTTTATTGCTTCCATGTTTCCTTTTTTTGCAATTTATTGAGATACTAAATTTGAGCAGAACTGTTTTCTCAGAAAATCTTTTTAGTAAAGGCTACTAAAGCACAAAAGATAATAAATACCAGATATATATGTAGTCCTTTTTTTTGAAAACAAAACATAGTTCTTAATCATGGATAGTGTGATGTGGGTTAAAATCTGTGTGGAATATGATTTTTCTTCATATATCCTAAACTATGGGTTTCTAAATTTATAGGGGTATAAATTTAAATATTCATTTACTGCCGCAGTTGAATTTCGTTTGCCTTATGTAGGTAACAAACATCCGTTTTTTCATAATTTGAAAACGCCATTATCAATGTAGAATGTGAATAATTGACGGGAACTACCACTTATGACACGAGAGTGGTTTAACAATATTATTGACAGATGTATAGTCTTTTGTTTCAATTATGGATAGTGTGATGTGTGACTTTCATATCTCCTAAACTAGGAAAGATAAACACCGGGAATATTATAGCGTTGGAAAGGGAAAAAATCAAGTAATTTAATAATGTCAAAATCAACTATGGTTTCAATTTAAAAAATACAACTTTGGGTCACATCTTGAAACTGGTGCAAGGTAAACAATATTTTTATTATCTATCCTACAGAATGTTTTGATATCTACAAAATAATTTTTCGTCGAAATTTTTTGATACGATAAATAATATGGAAAATATTCACATTTGAAGAAAATGACGATTTCCAGTTTTTTTAGCATATCTAGTAGGCGATGCATTTGTCGTCGACAAATGAGTCTGTAACTCTTACCGTTTCCAATATACCGATGGTGAGCATCGAATTTGGGACACCCTGTATACTTCAGGTAAAAATTCGACATTGTCACCGCCCTGAGCTCCGGAAAGGTTGACTCTTGATTTATGGCTTTTACTAATAACAGTAAATACCTACCGCTTTGTTATATCTTGCAAATGACTATACTAGGCCCCATTAGAAATTTAGGAGCACAGTGAAATATTTCACTTTTAATCAATAATTCAAAGTGATTCAAGTTTTAATCTATAGATGATTCATATTCATCATTTAAAACTTTTCTTTTGACCTAACATCCACAATATGCGGAAAAAGAGGCTTCGTCTTGGTATACTTTTAACTATCTTGCATGCAAGAAAAATGTATGCTACAGCAAATGTTTGTACTGCTCTTGAATGATATGTGATCTCAAAACGTCAACAGTTACTTATATAAAAAGCTTATTAAATTGTACTCACCATAGCTGAAATTTCATTCATACTCTGCAAGTACTCAACAATCTTCGACTTGTGGCTCGGTTCCACCCTCGAGAACAACCTGGCCCTCGCGCAAGCAGCTCTCTGTTCACTGGTTGGTAGATCGTCAAATTCACGTCCGGAGTATGACTTTCCGGTTGTATCCTCGTCTTCAGTAAATACGCCAATCCTCCTGCAGATGGCCTCGGCTGTTCCCTTATTGTCACCAGTGATCACAATTACCCTAATACCGGCCGCCCGGCACCTAACAATGGAATCGAAAACTTCCTTCCGCGGTGGATCCAACATGCCCACAACTCCAACGAATGTAAGGTTAACCTCGTAGGTGTAGAATTTGGTGGCGTCTCCCAAGTCCATCTCCTCCGGCTTCATCGGATTGTCGGCCGTTGCCAACCCTAAGCAACGAAGGGTATCACGTCCCGTGCCGTATTGACGGGTCACTTCCAAGATGCGATCTTTAAGGGTTTTGGTGAGCGGTACTTTTGCGCTTCCGACTCTCGCGTGGGTACATCTGTCCAAGACGCCTTCTGGGGCTCCCTTGACGAACAGTTTTGGTCCAGTTCCCAGTTTCGATGGTTTTAGTGGTATGCAGTACGAAGACATGGATTTGCGATCTCTCGAGAATTCCAAGGTGAACTCTTTCTTCCATTTCGTTTCAATGTCTTGCCTGACAACGATGGCGGCCGAACGACGATCTCCAGCCTTGGAAACGTTGAAAGGATTCATCTTTTCCGCGAGGACAATTAAAGCCGTTTCTGTAGCTTCACCAACTTTTTCAAAGGCCTGTTTGAATTCATTGAAGTCAATGGCGGAGTCATTGCACATTATGCCAATTGTTGCAATTTCATGTAGACCTTCGTAGTCGGCAGTTTTAACTTTTTGTCCTTTCAAGAAGACTTCTCCAATCGGTTCGTAGGTGGAGCCAGTGATTTCGAACTCCGCAAAACTGCTGTCGCCACCTTCAATTTTGTCGAAGATGAACATTCTGGACACAGACATCTGGTTCGTCGTCAATGTGCCAGTCTTGTCTGAGCAAATAACCGAGGTACAACCCAGGGTTTCAACAGAAGGCAAAGACCTCACGATGGCGTTCTTTTTGGCCATCCTACGGGTGCCCAAAGCGAGACAGGTCGTAATTACGGCCGGCAGACCTTCTGGAATGGCAGCGACAGCAAGGGCGACCGCAATTTTAAAGTAGTACACAGCCCCCTTGATCCAGGAACCGCCGTGAGCCGGATCGTTGAAGTGTCCAATGTTGATGGCCCACACGGCGACGCAGATCACCGAAATAACCTTCGACAACTGCTCGCCGAACTCGTCCAGCTTCTGTTGCAACGGAGTCTTGATTTCCTCAGTCTCAGACATCTCAGTCCTAATCTTACCGATGGCCGTATTCAGGCCCGTGCCAACCACGACACCTCTGGCTTTACCGGCTGCGACATTCGTACCGGAGAACAGGATGTTCTTCTTGTCCTGATTGACGGCCCTGGGGTCCGGAATCGCGTCGGTGTGCTTGATTACCGACACGGATTCGCCCGTCAAGATGGACTGATCGATACGGAGCGTCGTCGAGAAGATTTTCACCAGCCGGATGTCCGCTGGGATTTTGTCGCCGACCGAGATCTCCACCAGGTCTCCGGGCACGATGTCTTTCGCCCGAATTTTCTGAACACCCGATTTGTCCCCTCGCACCACTTTACCCATTTCGGGCTCATATTCCTTGAGAGCTTCAATAGCTGATTCTGCATTGCGCTCCTACAACAACAAAATTTAATGCCAGCCAAATCTTACAAGTGCTTTTTCAAGAACCATGCAGAAGACAAAAAAATATTACTTTTATATCTAAAAAAAAACTACTAATTTGAACCAAAAACCAAAACAATCTTTAAATCAATGAATCTGATATCACTTAAAAAGAGAACGTTTATTACAGCATACAAATGGCCATTATTGAAACAGGAAGGAATGTGAAAATACCATAGAAAACAATGGAAATTGGATTGAGCAATTAATTAAATTCTAGGCAGTATTGTACTTTATTGCTTGTAAATTATGGCTCTCATTAGATTTAAGTACCACATTTGATTTTTACTGGGATATTTTCGAAAAAAAAAGTGTATAGTATGTACAAAAGACACACTTTTTTCGTGCGCACGAAATTTAGCTTATCAGGAAGCATTTTTGGGCACATTATTACTAATTTGAACTCCAAATAATTTGAGTAATATGTTCTTAAAATAAAAAACTTAAGAGTTAGAATAGAGTTTAAATAAAGAAATATATTCAAAATAAAATGTACAGGTGTCCCAGCACTCGCGTCATAGCCGAAAATGGCAGATTCCTCATGACAAATTAGGTGATATAAAATGGTAAGAAAAATGTCGAGGGATCAATAGTAGAAGAACTAGAATAAGAAAAGTTGCCAGATGTACAGACTTGTTTTTTTAAATTTATTTAACGAGAAATAGATTACTATTGTAATATTCACTATAAAAAAAAATTAAATATACATTTAAAAAAATAGTAAATTTTTCTTACCTGCCACACACCTACTACGGCGTTCGCAATAAGGATAAGGAGAATTACAAAAGGTTCTACGAAGGCCGTGAAAGCTCCATCGTGCTCTTCAAATAGTGCGAGAACCTGGAAAATTCGGAAATTGTTTATTTTCACTTCGATACTGCGCCTCGGTATAAACAAGCGAATAGCAGTAACATCGGGCAGATGTCGTAAAATTACCATAAAATCGCAGAGAGAGTATCGTAATACTCAAATAAAACTACCGACGTTTACCAACTACATTACATGGCGGGGAAAAATTCACCGGTCCCTCCAGATCAAAATTCTTTTGATATTCTCCATTGTCGCGGATAATTTTTTGTGGACATACACAAACCGGCATATGCACTGCACTGGGCTTAGCTGCCGTTCCAATTTATTGCTCTATCGATCCAAATGTTGAAAGAGAATTCCGCCCGACCAGCCGTATTTTGTGTAGGCAAATTAATCCGTAGTTTGACTTTTATTTCATTAATTTCATAATTAGCGATATTGTCGATTTTCCTGTACGAATTATCCTGTTTTTAAATTCAATTTTTGATCGGATTTAAATTTATTTATTCAATTATAATAGTAGATACACAAAAGGTTTTAGATCGAAAATATGCAATGACAGCATCTGATTTATTTGGATTAACTAAAAAATATGGTGGCAACGCATCAAGATTTATTTGCGTAGGAAAATTCATTAACTTCGTGATAAATAACGTCAGCTGTGGAAGTGTCAGTTGATTTATTACGTCCAACGTATAAAAATTAACGATTTTTCTATCAATAAATTTAAAAAAAATAAAGTATAATTTTCATATGTTTATATTAACGTGTTCTTCTCCTTCTTCCAGAAACAGTGAATGCAGCAATAATCGAATGCGATCTTTTCTGAATTGGCTGTATACCCAAGGTTATTTTATACGCAAAAATCATCATGTGTATACAATGATCCAGTCATTGAAAATAGTAATTGAATCTTGGATATGTGATTAATATACTACATGTAGGCTCATTATCTTGTTACAGAATCTCCTAAATGTTATGAAAACTTTAACAAAGGCACAATTTTTGATAACATTCAAGATACATTGCAAAATATGGTACGTTTTGTTGTAAGATACAACAATTTTTGGCTACAATCATTTTTGAAAAATGTAATGGAAATTTACAAAAAAAACAAGTGCGTTAAAGAATTATTTTTGGGTTAAAATAACATAAGGTGTTACAGTTTTTGTTTACAACTCATAAACGGGTTTGTGTAGAACTATGATTAATATATTGAAAGAAAGCTGAAATTCCAACGTTTTGAATTGGCGCAATAATTTTTCAAAAATATATTGAATTTTTATAAAAAAAGAAATCCGTTAAAGAATTATTTTTGGGTTAACATAATGTAAGATGTTACAGTTTTTGTTGTAACTCATAAACGAGTTTGTGTAGAATTATGATTTATATACTGAAAGAAAGCTGAAAGACCAACGTTTTCAATTGGCTACAATAATTTTTGAAAAACAATGAATTTTTTACAAAAAGAAACAAATGCGTTAAAGAATTATTTTTGGGTTAAAATAACATAAGGCGTTACAGTTTTTGTTTATAACTCATAAACGGGTTTGTGTAGAACTATGATTTACATACAGAAAGACACCTGAAAGTCCAACTTTTTCAATTAGCTACAATAATTTTTGAAAAATATATTGGATTTTTTACAAAAAAAAAACAAATGCGTTAAAGAATTATTTTTGGTTTAAAATAACATGATTTATGTACTGAAAAAAAGCTGAAAGACCAACGTTTTCAATTGGATACAATAACTTTTGAAAAATATAATGGATTTTTTACAAAAAAAAAACAAATGCGTTAAAGAATTATTTTTGTGTTAAAACATAGGGTGTTACAGTTTTTTGTAACTCATAAACGGGTTTATGTAAAATTATGATTTATATACCGAAAGACAGCTGAAAGTCCAACTTTTTAAATTGGCTACAATAATTTTAGAAAAATATATTGGATTTTTTACAAAAAAAAACAAATGCGTTAAAGAATTATTTTTGGTTTAAAATAACATAAGGTGTTACAGTTTTTATTTATAACTCATAAGCGGATTTGTGTAGAACAACGTTTTGAATTTGAACAATAATTTTTGAAAAATATATTGATTTTTTTGCAAAAAATAGAAATGCGTTAAAGAATTATTTTTGGGTTAAGATAATGTAAAAATAACAACAGTTTTTGTTGTAACTCACAAAGGGGGTTCCTGTAGAACCCAGATTTTAATGTTTTGGTTTTGGGTTTTTTAATTCCATTCAATCGATTCAGAATTAAGCATACGAAAGCATATTGGGGTACAAATTGGGAAACTTTCGATAAAGTTTTTTTGTCATTTCAATTAGCTATGGAATCTCCATTATTACATAAAGGGTGTACAACTACAAACTACAACACAAGTAAAATAAGTAATAATAAGTAAAATATGAGGAAAACGCCATTAAAACAGCGCAGGTATTTTTGCAGAATAATGTTTAAAATGTGTTAAACTGTTATGTTTATAATTTATCTGTTTTCTCATTGAATTAAAAAAAAATTGTTCAGTAATTGCTCATTTATTACTTTTTACGAAATGTAGCAACTATTTTCGGACAGAGGAAGTAATATTTTTTGGTAGATCAATTGCTGCATCAAAATTTTAACCAAACTAATTACTAAGTACAAAACAAGTTAAAAACTATATTACTAAACGTAAAACAAAACGAGTGTGAAAAACATTACAAAAACGTACTCAAAGTACCAAATTGAAACAAGGAAATTCTTGTGAATTAAACAATGAAAACAAATTTAGCTAAATACAAGTACCTAGAATTAGTAAAATTATAACAAGATGACTGGACCCAGAATGAAACTTCTCTGATATTCCAGAAAATAGTTATTGTAGATTCCTCGATATTTAAGTATAATAATAGAATTCAAAAGAAAGAAGTATAAAAGAGAAAACAATGCTTCACAAGACGTATTACGTACGTCTTTTTGGTTGAAAATTATGATTTATTGTTATTCTGTTTTTATAATCTCTGTATTTATAATCAACAGAATTGTCCCTTATAATTAGAAATATAATCAATATTAGATCATCTTATTTGTTTTAAAAAAAAACCACTATATTATTTATATATGGAAAATTCTTAATCTAAAATACTGTTCTTTCAATTTCCAATACCATTCCCAACACCTAAAATTGATAGCTTAAGAGCTATGATTAATTTAATTACCAACTTAAATACTTTAAAATAGTCATGAACTGTGTAAAAAAGCACATCCTGCTGCGTTATTGTTCAGTATTTATTTAGTTCTTATTTTGTTATTTGCCATAAACTTTTTACGCGAAGAGTTAGTGGATATTATTTTATTTTAATTATGTAAAATAATCATATAAATTGCCTTTTGGCAAGCCCGCTTTACAAGGAAATGTATCCACAAAGGCGCTATCCAAGAGAAGAATCAACATTTCGAACACTTGCTGTAGTTAACCCTTTAGTTAACTTTTTTGGACATAATATTGGAAAAACTGGCTTTTTTGATGTTGTGGTTTTAATTTTGTTTTTGACACATGGCTATCTTAAAAAATATTTAGTATTTAGTTTAATATTTAGTATAAAGTTAGGCATAGGCACTTTGCATATTATTATTATTTTTTATTGAATGAACAATTCTAGAGACATGTTGGATAAACGATAGGTATTGTACCCTGCTTTTTTGTTTGAAGATACTTTCCTTAGTTTCCAGCTTATTTACCAATGTTAATGTTTACAAGCCGTTGGTTCCAAGAACCAGGCTAACAGTATAAAACGGATCCAATGGGACGTGCAATAAAGGAAATCTAACGGAGAACAGATAAACGTTACAGCTCGAGGTACAGAACATTTTCCGTTAATTTTAAACGTTTCTGCTGAAGAATCGGAACCAGAAGGACACAGTTTATTCCCGCTTTAACCCACGCAGATTTTTAAAATAAAACCTATAGTAAATTGTTGCTTTGACCGAAAAAACAAACTGGGCCTGCACTGATGGACGAAAGACGCACGAAACAGATCAGGTAAATAAGCAGTAGGACTGATTGAAATAAATAATTGAACGTTTTCTACATTCGAGTACATTTCGCGCCTTTAAATTTAGACTCTCGGTAACCTTTCCGCTCTAACGTTACTTTTATGAATTTTCGAACTAAAATTATTCACGGCCGTGTAGCAATTTCGGAACAGATGTTCAAAAACAAAACAACTTTAATGACGACAAATACTTAAAAATACATTCAACACCGACTTCCAGGGTTATTTGCGAAATTAAAAACAAAAGCATGTTGGGTCATTAAGTTTACGGATACAAAAATATATTTTTCAACGGTATTATATCCTTCCCACAGAAAAAAAAACTTTAATTTCGGATCTTTATTGCACAGCTTCGTAGTTCCACGACCTTTTAATATACACGAGAACAGCGGAAGTTGAAGTTTGAATATTAAAGTTTTAATAACAGTTTATTAGCAGGGGAAAAGAAACGCGGATAAAACATCAGATAAAAGTGCAGCAATTTCCTGTTTCCAGGTTGATAAACAAAAACGGAATAAATATTTATTACTAATGCTCACTATTTGCGTTCCGTTACTTACAGTAATTCAAAATGTGTTCATAAAACAGTTAACAAAAAACGGCGCAGGTAGAAAAGTGGTTAAAAAAAACAATTAAAATTAGAGCATTAAATCCTAAACACTTTTTAGCGTTGACTGTTCCAGATGTTGACGCTTTGCTAACAGTTGCAGACAACATCTTTAGTACTGCATCACCGAACACTGAACTCTACCAAAAACAAGTAAAATCCTCTCAAGCAAGAATTTAATGAAATGCTCCAATATCATCTATGGCATCCGATTGGTGCAAGACTTCGTATAAAAATTTCCTTGAAATATATGTTCTACAATCCAACTCATAGAAGGGGGAGGGGCAGAGTGAAAGAAGAGACCTCCCAAGAAGATCGAAGAGATATAACAATAACTGGACCGTCCACCAAGAAATCTGATCGAAAACACCGATCGGAAAGTGTTAATCAAATGTTTTTATTACCGTTGTAAAATGATGTTGCATGTAAAAAGATTATTGTTTCATAGAGATTATTGTTTCTTGCGTTTTATTCACTGTTGTATTGCGACGCCAATAATTCAAACGCTTAGTTTATTTGTAGAAGGTTCCTGTAGATTGTTACAATATCTTTCTAGACGATTTTCACGAGATGAAATTTGCATTATTTATTAGTAAATTCAAGGCGACTGGCGCAACTACGGTTTTGCTGAAAAAGGACTTGTTAATGACACCGTCCAGGTTAATTTAAAACCATTCAAAATAAGTTTATAGCAATCTTCTTGGCTTTCCGCGTCGGTGAAGAAACTCTCCGGCGACGTTTCGCCGTTCATTGCAGACGACATCTTCAGTACTAACTGATGATCATCGACTAACTGATCATCAGTTAGTTCTAAAGATGCCGTCTGTAATGAACGACAATGAAAGATAATTTTAAAGATTAAAGATAATTGTATCGTAAATGTTTGGGAGATGAAACATTTTGTTTTCCACTCGCCTTTCTATACTTGAAAAAGATCATTTTATTTTCTTGTCGGATAGATTGAATGAGGAGAAATGGATGACGGTAGCAACACCATCTTAAATATTGGCGAAATCTAACCACCGTTTGTTCAAAGGTAATCTTTCATTTGTTCATAGGAAGTATCATCGCACTAAGAGGTGGAATATACCTCTACAAATATTCTCCACACTCGATTCGGTATTGCCAATCCCCACAATGATACTAATATGTCATCTCCTAACATTCTTATCATCAAATTTTTGTCGAATCATTTACAGAATTTCTTCCTTCTGTGTGTCAATTCAAAAAAATACTATAAAACTAAACCATACTTCCATTGAACAACATTTTAGTTTATGTTTAATCACGCCACAGTACAACTTTTCGCGAATTTTTGGCAATCAAACCGCAGTTTCGTAGTCACAGTGTCGTTCTGGCTAATGAAGTAAATTGAAGTACACGAAGCGGCGCAATGCAACGCAGGGGAAACGGGCAATTATTATTAGACCGTCACGGCGCAATCGAGATGTTACTGAAAATACAATGCTGCAATGCAATGTTTCCTCTCAACCCTGAAACTATAAACGCGCAACTGCAGTTCGCATTCAGCGTTGAACTTTAACAAACGAAACAAACGGTAACAAACGGTTTAAACCTTTTAATATTATGAATAAATAACTTAAACTTAATCCCTATTTTACTGTCTTAAGAAGTTTTCAAAAACCTTTCTTTGTTTGGCATGAAAATTTAACTGCTCATCTCAAGTGGTTTCGGAGGTATACTAATGTGTTGGTAAACAGTGGTTGAGTTATATATTATTTACTGGATAAGTAAATAAGTATTTTATACTTACAAAGGATATAATAGCAGCTAATAATAAAATCTTGACTAGAAGGTCGTCGAACTGTTCTAAAACTAATTGCCATATCGATTTGCCTGAAACAAAAGAAAATAATTGATACACAACAATTTAAAAAAATAGTTAGAAACAACATTCTTAAAAAGTAATAACAGTTTTGAAAAAGTTTGTCCAAACTTTCCTCCATTTCTAAACGCTTTACAAACTTCTCAAACTAAGAGAAGGTATTTTTTATTTAACATTCAATACATTTCTAGTAGCAAAATTTTGTGAGATGTAATTTATATTTTCTGTTAAACAAACAATGAGCAAAGCAAACTAATTCAAATACTATGAAACCTACAAAAATTCAACATTATAACCGGAAGCGTTTACTTAATTTATTTCGCATTTATTCGCCGAATTTCATCGAACACACAACTAAAGCTATTTCAGGTTCTTTACACATAAACAGTTTACCGGTGGTCCAATAAATTCGAAACATGCACCTGGTGTTTACAGTCTGATTTAATCGTTAAAACCTGTAAGAAATATTAAAGCAATCGTGGACAGTTCAAATCAGATTAAAGATAGAAATTATGCATTAAAAACATTAAATAACTTTAGAAAACTGCACCCGGACAGACGTATCTGATGGCAATACTTTTAAAACTGACGTCAGTTTTCCTTTACACTTTAAGCTGACATGTTTTCATCCAATTCCAGAGAACAAACTGGGCAATCCATAATTCATCCCGTTGTTTTCCACAAAATTTCTGGCCTTCGGCACTTACATAACTGCGGAAAAATGCAAGCGATCATCTGTCTTCAATGGGCATACATAAATCTATATTTAAGAGAATCGCTTCCAGAATTAGTTTGCATGAAACGGATCAAGCATGCGCAGACACTTGTTTTTATTCCAACGCACTTCCTCCGTTTTTAAATCATCAAGACGTGCCGTGAACTTTTTTCCTGAGTTACTGTCCATAGTTAAACACGATATGGTTCTAATAACAGTCAAAGAACCAAAGCCAAAAAATAGAACATCCCGTTGCTTGGGTTTTAGAATTTCGGTTAACGAAGATTCACAATAACGATTTGTTTGTTTTGCCTACCCACCAGAAGTAATAAGCAAAGCTTACATCTTTCTAATTCTGGAGTCTCAAAACTTTTTAGACTGTTAGCTCTATTCATCGAATTCTTGATCCCGATTATCTTGAAGAAAGTTTTTGCAAGTGTGTATCCTTTACACTCTACACCAATGAACTACTAGAGATTTTGAAACACCTATTTAGAAAATATTCAAATATTAGACAACTGATTTAGACATTTGGCCTCCTAATTTTACAGTAAAAACTTTATTTTACAGATCTTATCAAGACCTTAGGAGGTTAACCATGGAAAAGTTAACGACCGAGCAGCGAACACAAATTGTGACCTGTAACAATCAAAACTCAGGGTCAATAATTCTAACTCAACGGGGACATAACACGTGGGGGATTCTCAAAGTTTTGAGGAACTTAATTCAGCAACCGATCATCCATGAACTGAAAGATTGCTGTTGACATGTAAAGGAGGTTTTCAGACATATTCTGAAAAGCTTAAACCTTTTTCCGTGTAAAGTACAATTGCAAAAGCTGAAGCCATCAGATCATATCTATGCCCACATATTGCAATATGTAAGCTGATGTCAGATGAAGCACAGTTGCATTTGAACGGTTTCATTAACAAACAAAAGTTCACAAAAGGGGTTTTTCCAAGACGACGATGGGAATCCTGAAATCCTGTTACTGTTGCAAGAGATGGATTTTGTCCTATGATCGACCTGACATGTGATTCCAACAGGATGGAGCCGCCGCATATTTTTGAGAGAAGGCTAATTTCCTGGGGTTGCAACATAAGCTGGCCATCGCGCTCTTTAGTTCTGACAGGCCCTGCTGATTGGTTTCTATGGGGCCACCTCAAGAAAAAAAGTTTATGTTAACAAGCCTCAGATTAAGCATGTGCAGTGTATTATGCTACTTTGTATTGTAAATTTAAAACAAAAGATCCTTCTAAACTGTATGGTCTTGATGAAATCCACAAACCTAATGTTCCGCTCAGACCTATTGTTAGTACCGTAGATTCCCCTACCTACAAACTGCCCAAATACGTTGTCTAAATCCTAAAACCATACAGATGCAAAAACTTTGTCCTTAGCCCCCAACATTTTGTCCAACGTCTAGATTCCCTTATCCTGGATGACAGTGATTTTCTCGTTAGTTGTGACGTCGAGTCTCTGTTGACCAAAGTTCCTATTCCTGACTCAGTCGCCATTATCCAACAAATCCTACAGGCTGATAACCAACCCATTGACCTAGCTAATCTGGTTAGTGTACCTACTTCCAATTCCGCGGTAAGTTTTAGGAACAATTGCCTGGAGCTGCCAGGGAGTTCCCCTACTTCCCCTGTAGTCGCTAACATTCTTATGGAAGCGTTCGAATAGGAACCTCTTCTGTCCTATCATCAAAAACCAGTTCCTACCACATCCAGTCCCGTTCTTCCCAACAGATTCTTCGTCGAGCGGGCTTCGCACTCGTTCGGGAATGAATCAGACAAACCAGGCACGATTTGTCTGCCTTTCCGCAAAATTCTTCATCATCACCTAGAGCTCGCAGCAACCCTTTCACAACCTGATTTCGTCCTTTTCGATCGCATAACTTTTCAACAAGCTGAAACTGTCACCACCTTCACTACCACAACCCATATCCCAAAATTCAATTCCCTTCTTCTTCCTAAACTGACTCCTCACCTGCTCCTTTACTAAATACCGTCACAAATCATTCTTCCTACCCATTATCTCTTGACGAAGCATCCATCCTATCCAAGGGCCCTAACTTCGCATTGACTTCCAAATACATTCCCACCGAGAGGATTATAGCCAGTGTTGGGACTGCTCTAGTCAGACTCCCTGCTAATATATCTGATCCTATTCGTCATGAAACTTCCAAAATCCTACAACGTTCCCAACTTCCTAAACCCAATGATTCTCAATGATTCCCAATTGCTTACTACAAACCGTATCCTACAAACATCCCCCACGTGATCCCACATCTCGCATTGAACATTCCACCACAAGCAAGTAATCAAATCATCCTCCATTCCGTTAGATGTGCAAAAAACCTTAATTCCTCACAACTCCAAATCTCCTAGACTGTATGGTCTTCCTAAAATCCGTAAACCTAATATCCCAGATCTCCATAATACTCAGATCTATTGTTAGTACCCTAGATTGCCCAACCTACAAACTCTCCAAATACTCTTCCCAAATCCTAAAACCATACACCGGCAAAACCGACTCCTTTGTCCTTAACTCCCAACATTTTGTCCAACGCTTAGATTCCTTTACCCTGGATGACAATGATCTCGTCAGTTTTGACGTTCACCAAAGTCTCTGTTCACCAAAGTTCCTATTCCTGACTGAACCAACCCATTGACCTAGCTAATGAACGCTGCACTAGATTGAAACGTATAGCTGGGGATCTGCACTTGCTCAGCATAAACTTCAAACTGGACTCAATATCCTATTTAACCTAAGCAAAATCCTAGCTCGCGAATCGCACTATTATCCTAGAAGCAATAGAAATCCATAAACAGCCTAATAACCTCAACAGAGATACATGGTTCCCCCTCCACACCTGGAAATCCGTCATTAACCTGACCTATTGCGTTAACGACCAATTCGGTGTTCCTACTGCCAGTTTTCTTTTATGGCTGGGATTACTTTTTCTTCCATTATTTTAACGTTAACCTCATGAGTAGCTTCGATAGGTTTTGTTACTAAAGCTCGACGTGCACGGTTTCTAGAATTCCGTTTTACAGGTTCCTGAAGAACAAATTACCGAAAGCCGTTTAGGGTATTAGGGTGTTTAGGGTTTAGCTACATAGAATATTAGTAATATAAGAAAATTCAATTCACCTAACTAACAAAAGTAAATGTGAGAAGGGATTTCCAGTTTCCACGCCTTCTTAAATTATCTTCCGCTTTTTCTTCCAACCGAACTTAATCATGGTTGACACAAAAAAGTGGGTATTATCACATAGTACACTGTTAAAAACATAAACAGAACAACACGTGGTTTCAACTCGTGCACAGTGCGTGATGTTGTGACGCCCG